>JAXQQM020061017.1:0-48128 GCA_034641835.2 Pinus albicaulis | reverse complement strand
AATATTTAATCATCTTTTAATCAGGAGTGTTGAAATTATAAATTTGGGGAAAAAACGAATTTATCATTTAATTCAAATTTAATTAACTCAAAAATATTATTTTTGACTTAATTACTCCAAAATTTCTTAAAATTCTCAATATTCCCTTGGCCCGGGGCTTTTAAAAATCATTTTCCAAGGACCCACAAATTTTGCCTCTGAAAAATTTAATCCTAACTTAGGACCCTAAATTAATTAAATTTCTGGTTTAAGATTTTTTTTAAATTAATTGACCAGAAAATTTAATTAATTGACTACGAGGGGATTTTAATTATTTTTCCAATCCTCTTTACATAAGATAGATACATTTAGACACATGAAGGGGGAATACCCATTCGTATAGACCCTCAAATAAATTCTCAATTCTGCGACTCAAAATATGATCTAGTAGACCAAGTAGCCCAAACTGCTTTTACAAGGACTCGATAGAAAACACTAGGATTCACTTAGCATGCTGATGACAAAATCCACCCTAGCTTTGGGGTGAGGCTGGAGGGAAAAACTCTGCCGATCACTTACGTGAATCAGTGAGACAAAAAACCTCCTAGGATAGAAATCATCAACAACATACTAGGCTTACCTAGGTTGTTATATACATTAACGGTCTTACTTAGATCATTTACATCATTACATGTAGAATGGGTTTACATCATTTATAAAAATGTCGACTTTCAATGAAATCTGGATGACACAAGCCTCAAACATGATAAGTCCCATTTGAAAAAATGGGGGTGTACTGTTATGGGGTAGTTGACAAAGTGTGGTCAACACATACATTGGCCAAATTTCGGCAGTACTTGGTGGGAAACAGGTTCAGAGTGAGGACTAACCACAACAGCCTCCGATTCTTTCTAGAGCAGAAGCAGTTGCAGGAAAGGCAACAGAAGTGGGTTAGCAAGATCCAGGCATATAATTTCGACATTGAGTATGTCAAGGGGAAGAACAACGTGGTGGCCGATGCACTTTCGCGTAGACCGGCAGCATTGTCCTTGATGAATTTATATACAGACTGGAGGACTCAACTGTTGGTAGAGTACTCCAAGGACTGTTTTGCCTGTGAGGTGTTGGACAGACAGGTTACTGATGACAGGTTCAAGGTGATGGATGAGGTGATCTACTTCAGGGATAGGATCTTCCTGACCGAGGGCTCCAAGCTCAAGGAGAAGATATTACACACCTCACATGATTCGCCACTATCAGGCCACCAGGGGTCACCAAGACCTATAGAGCCATCAGAGAGAGGTTCTCATGGAAGGGCCTCAAGGAGGAAGTACTCTGACAAATATCAGGGAGTGCGAAGTTTGCCAACGCAATAATGGGGAGATGAACCATCCGACAAGTTTACTGCAGCCTCTTCCCATACCATAGGGAAAATGGGAGAGTATTTTGATGGATTTAATCACAGGGTTGCCCACTGTACAGGGCAAGGATTGCATATTTGTAGTCGTTGATCGGCTGACAAAGTATGCACACTCCTTCGCTATATCAGCACGATACACTGCAGCACAGGTAGCGGAGTTGTTCTTTAGGGATGTTTTCAGATTGCGTGGTCTCCCAAAGACCATTGTCAGTGACAAGGATAGTCGCTTCATGGGCGTGTTTTGGCAGAAACTTTTCCGTTTGGTGGGCACTGAGTTGACCCTAAGCACTAGTTATAACCCACAAACGGATGGACAGACGAAGATAGTGAACAAGTGGCCGGAAGGCTACTTGCGAAACTATGTCAGTGGGTAGCAAAAGGCATGGTTACGATGGTTTCACTTGGGGGAGTACTGTTATAACACCATTCACCATATGTCTATCTATATGTCTCCATTTTATGCTTTATATGGGTATCATGCTTTATCTTTTGCTGACATGATGTTTGGTGCTAGCAAGGCCCCTAGGGCCAAGGATTGGATCTAAGAGAGTCAGGATATACTCCGGGATCTTAAGGATAACATAGCTACAACACAAAATCAGCAGAAGTTGTATGCCGACAGGGGACGGGTTGAGAGGCAGTTTGAGGTAGGGGACTTGGTCTACCTATGATTGCAACCATATCGGCAATCCACGCTGAAGCAGAAGGGGGCTGAGAAGCTCAAGCCCCGCTTTTATGGACCATACAGGGTGACACGCAGGAATGGGGAGGTTGCATATGAGTTGGAGCTGCCCACTGGTAGCAGGATTCATAATATTTTCCATTGTCATGCCTGAAGAAGGCACTGGGACAACAGGTGACTGCAACTGAGGAGCTCCTTCCCACAGATGATGAGGGGCATTTGGTGCTGCAGCCGGAGGCCATTATTGACACTAGGGAGAGGCAGCTGCGGAGCAGAACAGTCAGGGAATACCTGGTGAGATGGAGGAATCTACCGGATGAGGATGCCACCTGGGAGAGTGAGAAAATTCTACAACATCGATCATTGCAGTTGCTTGAGGACAAGCAACGATTTGCCGGGGAGAACTGTAATATTCCCATTAAATTTTGACTATTTCACTTTAATAAAGTTAAGTTAGAAATAAAGTGGGTGAAGAGGGACACTTAACTCACACTTAGGATAAAAACATTTCCTCAAGTCACTTGGAGACATGACTATTTGGCAGCGTGGGGCCTAGAGGACGAAGTGGCAGTGTGGAGGAGATGTCAGTGTGGGCAGCGTGGGCCTAAGTCAGCGCAGAGCTAGAGGGATAGCGTGGTTCAAGGAGACAGCGCAGTTGGTGGTGGGGCCTAGGTGAGTGCAATGCTCTCCAAACATAAAAAGGGAGAGAGGCACCTCATTTGGATCATTCTGATAATGCATGTATGATATTTGTCTTTTGACATTGAGCACGCTTTTGCTGTTGAGCAAAGTCTGCAAGTGTTGTTCAGCACACTGGGTGTCTCTGTGCGGAGATCCCAACCTCAGCCCCGGGGGACTTCGAGTGCTTGCTCGCGTGAGGATTTCTATCCTTGTTTTGTTGAAGAGAGTTGAAGCAGCCACAGTTGGGATTATTCACTTGCAGAGACAGCACAGTCAGTGAGAGGGAGGACGTAGTCTTTGGAGGACGAGATTCCGGATTGAGGGTTTATCAGGGGATTCAGCTCGGAAGAGTTGGAAAGGGGCCAGTCCTTCCCTATTCCATCATTTTGGTAGAGTTGGAGGCCATCTTTCGCAGCAGATCATTCAGGGCTAGTGTTTATCACTGGAACAACGTGGTACCTCAAGGGAGGTCATTTTCGGAGGTCCGCCATTTTCGAAAAGCTCTCTGGGCTTTTCTGGGTATTGGGTGGAGAGCCCATTCCCAAGGTTTCATAATTTTTTGAGTTGGGGAGCAGCCCCAAAGATTCAGTTTATTCCAACAGCAGCAGGTTGGAGATTATGCAGTCATTGAGGGAGAAGCCATTCCATGATATATTCTGAGAGTATTTCTACGCTTGCCTAGTGCAAGCCAAGGTGCCATCATTCTGATAACCTTTGTAGTCATTTTATCTTTCAGTATTTAATAAAATGGCTTAGCATTCTCCATATTGTGTTTTGTTCATGTGATGTCTCTCTAGTTACTGTAGTTTCTTGTTTATGTGATTTATATTGCTATTTATTTCTATTTGGAATATTACAGCTGCCCACGCTGTCAGTTCGACCCCTGGGTCCCACGCTATCAAATAAATGTGCTCAAGTGACTTTAGGAAGTGTTTTATTTCGTAAGTGTAGGTTGAGGGTCTTCTCACCCACTTTATTACTGAATTCACTTTATAAAAGTAAATTGGCCAAAAATTAATATTTCCAATTAGCTGTTGCTAATTGGGAATATTACAGTCCTCCCTGCCAAAACGTTGCTTGTCCTCAAGCAACTACAATGAGGGATGCTGCAAAATCTTCTCACTCTCCCAAGTGGCATCCTCATCCGACAAGTTCCTCCACCTCACCAAATACTCCTTGGTTGTCCTACTCTACAGCTACCTCTCTCTGGTATCTATGATGGCTTTTGGCTGTAGCACCAAATGCCCCTCATCATCTGTTGGTGGAAGCTCCTTTGTTGCAGTCACCTGCTACCCCAATGCCTTTTTCAGGCAAGATACATGGAAGATGTTATGGATCCTGCTACCTGTGGGTAACTCTAGCTCATATGCAACCTCCCCAATCCTGCGTATCACCCTGTATGGTCCATAGAAGTGGGGCTTGAGCTTCTCGCCCCCCTTCTGCTTCAGTGTGGATTGTCGGTATCGCTGAAATCGTAGGTAGACCAAGTCTCCCACCTCAAACTGCCTCTCAACCCATCCTCTGTCAGCATACAATTTTTGCTGGTTCTGTGCCATAGCTGAGTTATTCTTGAGGGCCCGGAGTATATCCTAACTCTCTTGGATCCAGTCCTTGGCCCTAGGGGCCTTACTAGCACCAAACATCACGTCAGCAAAAGACAAAGCATGATATCCATATAAAGCGTAAAACGGAGAGATACCAATGGACATATGGAAAGTAGTGTTGTAGTAGTACTCCCCCAAGTGCAACCATCGTAACCATGCCTTCTGCTGTCCTGTAACATAGTTTCGCAAGTAACCTTCCAGCCACTATCTCTGTCTGCCCATCCGTCTGAGGGTGGTAACTGGTGCTCGAAGTCAACTCTGTACCCACCAAACGAAAGAGCTCCTACCAAAAGCCGCCCATGAAACGACTGTCCCGATCACTAACAATGGTCTTTGGGAGGCCATGCAACCTGAAAACATCCTTGAAAAACAACTCCACCACCTGAGCTGCTATTTACTGTGCTGATATAGCAAAGAAGTGTGCGTATTTTTTTAGCCGATCAACGACTACAAAGATACAGTCCTTGCCTTGCGCCGTGGGCAACCCTATGATGAAATCTATCGATATGCTTTCCCATTTCCCCTTTAGAATGGGAAGAGGCTGTAGTAATCTGGCTAGATGGCTCATCTCCCCCTTGTTCCGCTAACATACTTCGCACTCCCTGACATGCCAGAGTACGTCCTCCTTGAGGCCCTTCTAAGAGAACCTCTCCCTGATGGCCCTGTAGGTTTTGGTGAACCCCTGGTGGCTTGATAGTGGCGAGTCATATGAGGCACGTAGCACCTTCTCCTTGAGCTGAGAGCCCCAGTCAAGAAGATCCGATCTCTGAAGTATATCACCTCATCCATCACCCTGTATCTGTCATTCGTGACTTGTCAGTCCAAGATCTCACAAGCAAAACGGTCTTTGGAGTACTCCACCAGCAACTGAGCCCTCCAATCCGTGCCTAAACTCATCAGGGACAACGCTGTCGGTCTGCGTGAGAGAGCATCAGCCACCACGTTGTTCTTCCCCTTGACATACATAATGTCAAAATTGTATGCTTGGATTTTGCTGATCCACTTCTATTGCCTCTCCTGCAACTGCTTCTGCTCTAAAAAGGACCGAAGGCTGTTATGGTTAGTCCTCACCCTGAATCTGTTCCCCACCAAGTACTGCTGAAACTTGGCCAGTGCATGCATGATAGCCAACATTTCCTTGTCGTATATGGGATACGACCTCTCATGCGGCAATAGCTTCCTGCTCTCGAAAGCTATGGGATGGCCCCCCTGCATCAAAACTGCGCCTACCCCCTCTCCTGATGCATCACACTCAAGGACGAAAGGCTGTGTGAAATCTAGCAACACAAGAACTGGGCAGCTGCTCATCACCTCCTTGAGCCTGTCAAAGGCCCTTTGCACTGTGTCTATCCAACTGAATGCCCCCTTATTCGTAAGAACTGTGAGGGGTGCAGCAAGTTGGGAAAATCCATTGATGAACTTTTGGTAGTAGGTGCAGATGCCTACAAATCCCCGAAGCTCAGTCACATTCTTCGGCTCTGGCCAATCCCGGATGGCCCTGATCTTCTCCTCATGGACCCTCACTCCGTCCACACCAATGATATGCCCCAAATATAGCATCTCCGTCAATCCAAACTCGCACTTGGAGAGCTTAGCATAGAAATGCTACTCCTCCAATATGCGTGACACAGCCTCAATGTGCTGCAGGTGCTCCTCCCACGTCCAGCTATATATCAAGATGTCATCAAAGAATACCAGCACAAACTTCTTCAGTTGACCACGGAAGATGTGGTTCATGCAGGACTGGAAGGTGGCTGGTGCATTGGTTAGCCCAAAGGGCATCACCAAAAACTGAAAGTGGCCGTAGTGACATCTAAAAGCAGTCTTGGGAACATCCTGGTCCCTCACGCGAATCTGGTGGTATCCTGATCTCAGATCAATCTTCGAGAAAAACTTCGATCCCCTCAACTCATCCATCAACTCATCAATCTATGGGATGGGATATCGGTTCTTCATGGTCTTCTTGTTGAGAGCCCAATAGTCGATGCACATCCTCAGTGTGCCATCGTTCTTCTTCACTAGTACAACGGAAGAAGCAAACAGGCTAGTGCTAGGTCGAATGTGCCCCAGTGGTAAGAGCTCATGAATAGCCCTTTCAATCTCATCTCTGTAGGCTTTAGGATGCCTATAGGGTGTAGTAATTACAGCCTGGATTCCCTCTTCCAACTCAATGGTGCGCTCAAACCCCCGATCTAGTGGCTGCCCTGGTGGTATATCTCCGAAAACTGTGGCATATCTGTCTAAAATAGACTGCACATCTGGGTGTACGGCCTACCCTGTAGACCTTGCCTCAAAAACACGCAACTCCACTGCCCACTCTATATCTCCCTTCCGGAAGTCTGCCTCCATCCGGTGTGCTGAAACTGTCTGTGGCGGATAAGTGTGCATGCCCCAAATCATCTCCTGCTTCCCGGTCTTCTTGTCTGTCCACTCCATCTCCAAGGTCTCCCAATCTGTGGTGACCTTCCCCAGCGTGATCAACCACTGCACTCCCAATATCACGTTGATGTCCGGAATGTCCACCACAAAGAAATGATCTGTCAGAGTGTAAGTCCCCATAGTCACTGCCAATGCTGGCACATATCTGGCACACTGCATGGTTCTGGCACCTGGTACCAGTATTGAAAACCCATCAAAAGTTCTTTGTCGGTATGTTCCTCTGCTCTACCAACTGTGCATCAATAAAATTGTGGGTAGCCCTACTGTCCACTAATATCGAGACACACTGTCCCTGCACAGTACCCCGGACACGCAGTGTCAAGTAGTTGGTAACCTTTCGCAAAGAAGCAAGGGCTCCCTCGGTAGGTGCAAATGCTGCTCCTCCTGCTCCTGGTGGTGGAGGTGGTGGATGATCTCCTCTCTGTACTACGCCGCTGCCTCCTAACTCCATCTCCTCATACACATCCTCTTCCCCGTCACTGTCGGAGAAGACCTCTATATAGTGTGCCTTCCCAGCAGCACAACGATGTCCCGGTGCCCATGGCTCCTGGCAAGTGAAGCATAGCTTTTTCTATCTTAGATCTCTTTGGGTCTCATCGTCCAAAGGTCCCCGGCCTTGGTTCCCCTTTGGAGGTGGAACCCTCGCGTCCCTCCCCTTCGGCTGAAATGCCGATCTCTGGGGGAAAGGAGCTCTGGTCCTGGGTAGGGCATCTTGCAAATCCCTTGTCCTCCCAACTGCATCATGAAGTGTGGCCGCCCTCGTCGATTTAACTAACCCTCAAAGAGGTTCTGCCAACCCATCAATGAACATGTAAATCATCCTAGCCGAAGACAAGTCGGGTACCATCACGAAGAATCTCAAAAACTCGGAAATGTATGTGTCCGGGCTCCTAGTCTGTTTGAGCTTAGTCAACTCAACAAAGTGCTCCTCCGGATCCCTCCGATCAAACCGCTCTATCAGCCTTCGTGATAACTCTGCATATGCTGTCACCGCTGAGTGCCCCAGTGTGGCCATCCCGTGGAACCACCAATCATGGGCCTCGCCCTCCAGGTGCAGTGCTGCCACCTTGATGGCCTCTCCCTCTGCCATCTGATTGAGCTGGAAGTAAATATCCAACTTCCCCACCCAAGATTTTGCCGAACACTTGGAGGATCCGTCAAATGTCGGCAGAAAAAATCTGCCCACTGTACGTTGTGCATCCCCATCTTGTGTGTATCTGGCCCCTCTATTATGGTTGCGGGATCTACTGTCCTTCTTGAGCTCTACAAAGTCATGGAAAGTGAGAGCCTCTCCAAAGTCTCGTCCGTAGGACTGATACTCAGCAAAATAATCCCCCATGTGAACCGGTTCCGGTTCCTGAGGTGCTCCTACTCTTGTTCCTGTAGCTAGAAATATGGGCATCGTGGAACGTGTGGGAGTCAGTGATGCCATCTACTGCGCTGTGAGATGCTCCTGCAAGTGATGGGAGGTGCCAGACCCTTCTGCGGTGTGGAAACGCCTTGGGGTTTCACGCTGTCTCTTGTCTGCAGTAAACTTTTGTCCCATCTCCTCCATCCTCCTCGACAACTCCTGCACAGACTTTAGGAGAAGTTCCCTGAACTCCTTCCCTTCATCTTTTTCCTCTGCCATTGGTTCCTCCTCTTCTGCATCCACTACTGGAATGTGGTAACCCTCTCGAAAAGTGGCCTCAAACCTCCTCTCTTGGTCCTTATACCTCCTTCCCCGGTAAGTGATGTATGGTTTTCCTACGGGTGTCATAGACAATCTGCTCCACAGGCTGAGCCAAGTCTATGAGCTCTCATACCACTGTAATATTCCTAGTAGAAATAAAAAGCAATACAAAGCAACATAAACATGAAACTATAGCAAATAGAGAGATATCACACATAGAATGCAGAACATGGAGAATGCTGAGCCATTTTATTATATAACTAAAAGTGATAATAAGTACAAAAGGTGATCAGAATGATGGCACCTTGGCTTGCACAAGGCAAGCTAGAGATACTCTCAGAAATACTCCCAGAATAGCTGCTCTATCAATGACTGCATTGTCTCCAAGCTGCTGCTGCTACTGCTGCTGCTACTAGAATTGGTTGACTCTTTGGGGCTGTACCCCTGCTTAGAAAAATACGGGACTCTGGAAATGAGTTTCCCACCTAATACCCAGAAAAGCCTAGAAAGGGTTTCCGGAAAGGATAACCCCGGAAAATCACCTCCCTTGGGAAATAATGCTATCCCAGTGGGATACGCTGGCCTTGAATGTGTCTCTGAAAATGATGGCCTCCTCCTCTACCAAAATGATGGAATAGCTAAGGGTTGATCCCTTCTCACTATCTCGGGCTGAATCCCCTGATAAATCTCTGCTCCCGGCACTACCTCCTCCAAGAACTGTGTGGTCTCTTCTGAAGACTGCGCTGCCCAAGCAAGTGCATAATCCCTGCTGAATATGCTATAGCTCCCACTTGAAAATCAACGGATAGAGCTTCTCACCCGAGCAGGCACTCGAAGTCCCCCGGGGCTGAGGTTGGGATCTCCGTTCGGAGACACCCGGTGAGCTAAATAGCACTTGCATACTTTTCTCAACAGCAAAAGCGTGCTCAATGTCAATAAACAAAAGATTCATAATCGAATGAGAAAATGGGCAGCCTCTCCCTCTCTTTATGCTTGGAGAGCCTTTCTCTCCCCTAGGCCCCACCAAAACAATGTTGTCCCTCTTAGCCACGCTGTCCATCTCTCTCTGCGTTGCCATGGGCCCACCCTGCCCATGCTGCCACTGTCCCCACGCTGTCACTTCAACCCCTGGGTCCCACGCTGTTAAATAAATGTGCTCAAGTGACTTTAGGAAGTGTTTTATTTCCTAAGTGTAGGTTGATGGTCTTCTCACCCACTTTATTACTGACTTTACTTTATAAAATTAAATTGGCCAAAAATTAATATTGCCAATTAGCTGCTGCTAATTGGGAATATTACACCCTTTTGCATCCTTATGGATCTCATCGTTTCCTCCAAGTACATCTTCCGCTGCTCGAAAGACGCTTGGTACAATGTGGCCAATGCATCCCACATTTCTTTGGCAGTCCCTTTGCCATATATGTGAGAAACAATGTGATCCCTCACTCCATCGAGGATTAACCGCTTGGCCTTTGCGATATCTTTCTTGTAGGCCTTCAATGGATTTGGATCTGCGGGGACAATTACCACATTATCCATGAAGGCTTTAAGATCGTGCTCATCCAGAAGGAAGGAGATTCTTGCCTTCCAGATCACATAGTTGGAGACACCCTCCAATCGATCGTGATCTCTCAGCCCGGTTGCTGCCATCACGCCCAAAAACAATGTCGAATTCTACCTCTAAACCTCTACGCAGCTGCTTACTGTCTCTATGCACTCCCTGCTGGAGTGAGCAAAACTTCTCTCGGCTACTGCTGCTTCTGCATGGGAAATTAGAATTTCTTGACAAGAAATTCTCTGAGGTCAGAATTCCCTCAATGTGCTCTTCTTCCCTTCTGACGCTTTTCTGCACTAGAACTGCTGTAGAAAATTTGCGTTTCAGCTGAAGATATGCTCTGTGCCGAAGCTTTTGCATTGCTCCCTCTGCCGCTGACAAATTCCGATCTGGAAAATCATCTTCTCTATCGACTCACTCAGAGAAGGATTTTTCCATGAAAATCTTGCCCTCTTGGCATTGGACTGCGCTGCTCTTCTGGGGATTCGATCTGTTGCCTACGCAGCTCTTCAAGCTCCCTCTTCAGCTCTTCTTCTAAGCTCTTCTCTGCTTCACTCACGCTCCGATACCATGTGAAAATTCCACGATTGGAATCCTTCTACAACAACTGGTTAAGTTTCTTCTATTTTGTTAAATAACTGGAAAAAAAAAGAAAAAAAGAAAAAATAAATTAATAAATAAATTAATAAATAAATAAATAAATAAATAAAATATTTACTGTTTGCTACGGTAAATAACGAAACTAACACACTGTAGTCTTCACAAATATAAAAATGTTGTGGAAACAAAATACAATGCAGGAAAGAAATATACACACACATGACACCATTATTTTTGGACAATGTCCCAGGAAAAACGCAATGCGGGAAAATCGATGCAGCAACTGAGGGTTTGTATTATTATGTAGTAGTTTCTGAATACAATC
The DNA here is from genome assembly GCA_034641835.2 of Pinus albicaulis. Classification (NCBI taxonomy): domain Eukaryota; kingdom Viridiplantae; phylum Streptophyta; class Pinopsida; order Pinales; family Pinaceae; genus Pinus; species Pinus albicaulis. Next base: position 37,171 of record JAXQQM020061017.1, on the reverse strand, counting down.
TTGGATGCCTTACTAGCTATCCAATACAAAGAATATAACTGGCAGAAAGTTAGTGAGAAATAACCTCACACTATCACTGGTTATCCGACACTGATCTAGCCTCTGAATGGCTAGCCCCAAGTTGCCTCTGCGTCACAACTTGTAGGGACTATGTCACTCCCTTGGCTAATCGATGTGTTGGCTAGATGCTCTGATCTCTAACCCTTTGGTCTCACACCCCGACTCCCGACACTAGATTTGGACTGGTCCTCAACAGAACAGTGGATCTCCTCTCAGGCTCTGCATTGCCTCAGCGTGGCTTTGTGCTGCCTCTCTGGATCTCTCTTTGACTCCTCTGCGTTGTATTCATCGGATCAGGAAAACTTCCATTGGTCACTATCCGTACCCCTCATTGCAAAAATTTCCTTGATCTTCCTCAGGCAACTCTTGCGCTGCTCTCTTGAGAAATCAATCTCTAGATCTCTAATTCAATGTGTTTTCTAAATTCCCATCGAAGTCCTTATAATCTTCTCGTTGAAAAATCAACGGCCCAAATTAGATCCTAATCAATGGCTCAGTTCATCTTGACTCAATCTCCTTCTTTTTCTAGAAGATTCACACCTAGTTTAATTAATACCCTTTAATTATTTTAATTTTCTAAGTTTAGACTTAGGCATCCAAAAAATAATTAATTATTTTAATTAAACTGTCTCCGAGTAGAATTTCTCAAAAACAATTTATGGGTATTGTGGAATGCATGTGTCCTAGCCTCCTTGCAAATTCTCAAGGCTTGAGCACATATGATGCTACCGGAAATCAACACCATATAAATCACTCCCCTCTGCTCATTATAACACTATTTATCATTTTTCCCATCAGGGTCCACATTTGTCCACTAGGTCCATAAGGTGTTAGCATCCCCCTCCCTTTGTCCACACCTTGGGTCAGGCCTGGAACGATGCCTCGGAGGTTGATGCAGCTAAAAAGAAAGGAAAAAGCATAATTTGGCCACTCTCAACAGGAAATGTACCATAAAATGAAAAAGGTGGTCAAGACATACAAATTTAGCAGGTGGGAAAAAGCCAAACATGAGCTCTACCCCTTATCTATGGCCATCACCTTGGTTCCTATGGAACATATATGAGACCCCCTCCATCATTAAGGAACCCATGAATATCCCAACCCTTGGTGGGTAATCACTGATATATACTACACATCATGCTCTCATGCCCTGGAGCATCGAGCTACAGATTTTTGCTTCCTACTGCACCAGGAGGTCATCCCTGATCCGATGCTGAAGCAATTCCCTGTGGTACTCTTCCGATCTATTGAACTGCCTGCCCAATCTGCTTCTGTGAAACTGCTCAATCTGACATCATCTTCTCGGGTGTACTTCAATCCATAACCTATTGTTCCCCGCACATACCTAAGAATGTGCCTCGCTGCTGCCCAGTGTACCCTCTTCGGTTCTACCATGAACTGACTAAAGGTGTTGATAGCAAAGCAGATGTCTGGCCTGGTGTTGATCAAATACATAAGTGACCCAATGAGCTGGCTGTACAAGGTGGGGTCCACTTCCTGTTGATTTTTGGGTAGCATTCGTTGTGTTCTAGCTTTGAAACTTTGTGGAGGGGCTAGAACACATGAGATCTCCAAGACCCAGAAATAGTTTGGAGAAATTTCACCCGGAGCTTAAGTTATTGAAATAATTAATTATTTTAATGGAGACCCTAAGTCTAACTTAGGGAAATTAAATAATTAAAGTAAATTAATTTAAACATGTGGGTGAGAATGTTCTAGGTGACGAGGATCAAGTATTTTCTAATCTTAGATTTCGATTAGAGATTAGATCACAGTCGTTGATTTTTCAACGAGAAAAATATTAAAGGAAGGCTTGGGGTCAGTTGGAGAACATACACATAGCGGTAGCACTTGATCCAAGTCGAAATTCTAGGGTGTGGTTTGCTGAGAATTTTCAAGTGAGCTTGCAGTGTAGCGAGGGGCAGTTCGGCAGTGGGATTTCTGAGATCCGAGGCCGAGAATAAATTAGCAGAGAGGCAAATCTGTACCAGAGGAGCAATGCAGGCCCAACAAGGGTGACACAGACTTAGGAGGGGTGACACAACCCAGCCAGGCTTACGCAAAGCTAGCGTAGAAGTTGACACGGGCCAAGAGGGGCTGATGCAAAGCTGGGAAGGGCAACGTTGGGGTTTCAGTGGGCCAGATAGGGATTGTTTTCAACAGATCTAGAGGAGGTGACACAACCACACTAAAGGGTGATGCAATGACTGCGTAGGCACTTGTGGGGTTCTTCATCCTTAGCTGAATCAACCATATTATCTGTCTTCGGAGATAGAGGTACTTCTGTCGGGATTTTCTCTGTTGGATAGACCACTACTGGTACCCTAATTTGTATTCAAAAACTGCATAATAATAAAACCCTTAAGAGTTGTTGCACTTTTTTTCCCGCATTGGGTTTTTCTAGGGACATTTGTCCAAAAAATCTTGTGTTTCCTTTGTCGAATGTGCTTAATTCTTCAGTACTTGATCTATATGTATGTGTAGGCCGCAGTGTGTTTACTTCAATGTTTTCTGAATATTTCTAAAACTAAATTGTTAATTTAAAAACACAAGTAGGAGAAGTAAACCAGATTTCTGCAGTAGAATTTCTGTTAAGTGAATTCATAAATTTTCACATCATATCAGAGCTATTGCAGATGAGGGGGATCTGAAGCGATCAACGAAGATGCGAAGTGTTTGCTAGAGGAAGGCAACTGTGACAACACAAATCTAGCGTAGAGGCAGTGCAACACCAGAGGGACATCGCAGACCCGAGAGGGGTGACGCACATCCTGTCCAGCTCACGCAGCGCTGACGCATAGGCTCAAGAGGGTGAAGCAAAGCTGGTCTAGCTCAAGTAGAGATGATACAGAGGCTCATGTAGGCCCAAAAGGGAGACGCAGTCCAAGAGGAGGTGACGCTGTGCGAGTTGTCGTGGCTGGAAGTGCAGTCTGGTTTTTCAGAAGTTGCTGGTGGGGCATTGATTTTGCTAGTGCAGAACAGTGTCTAGTAGGGTTGGAAAAGTAGGGGAAACAGTTCCTTAGTAGACTTTCTCACCAAGAAGTCTGAAGATCTCATTAGCGGAGTGATCGGAGAGGGATGATTCATTAGTAGTTGGTGGAGGATTTCCGGGAGTGAAGTCACTCGTCACAGGGATCGTATTCTCTAGAGGGTTTCTATCGCCAAGAAACCCATATTCGAGTCTTTTGCTGAGGGAAACAGTAGAAGAGGGGAGAAAAGTATCCATTTTGACATCTTTTGAGCAAAGATGGCCGCTCATGGATTGAAGGATCAGGACAGGTTGGAGGGATCATCCAACTTTGTCGTCTGGAAGGCCAGAATCCTGACAATCCTTGATGAATATCGTATCAAAGAGCATGTCGAGAAGGTTTTAGTTGTTCCTGTTGTCGCTGATCCGAAGAAGAAGAATGAGGAAAATATAGCAAGGGCCAAGCGCTTGATTATGGACGCGGTCAAGGATCATGTGGTCCCACACATTACTGAGAAGGAGATAGCAAATGAGATGTGGACGACTTTGACCACACTATATGCAGGAACTTTTGTCCCGAGGAGAATGCTTCTAGAGAATCAACTTCGACTGTTCTGTTGACCACTGGAGTGGCACCTGATGATTATATGAAGACTCCATACCCAAGGATGAACCAAAAGATACTTGTACCATCAGATATCATCAGTTCAACAGAGTTTTTAAACTCTACTTCTACTTCTTATCATTTTCTCTTGTATCCAGATTCCACGCCCTATGGGGAATTGTAATATATGATGCTAGTAATGATGAATTTGAGTTAGTATTGAGTATGTAACAGTCCTAGGTAACTTGGGACCTTGCCAACAAGTGAGTATTACTCTGGGAGGTTTTTTTCACTCGGTTAATTATCATCTCCCTATCAAGACTTAATAATTAATTGAGTTTTTTCCTCCAATTTCACCCCAAAGCTAGAGTATGGCTTGATGGTGAGGCCTTGGGTGAGTCCTAGTATCTAGAGTCAATGTATATTACCATACTAGATCACACAAAAATTATCGTGGAATTTGGTTAGGTCTAGGTAGTGATTTTTTAATTTTTTAGATTTCCCGCAAGTCGAAAATTGCAATAAAAATTGTAATTTAATTGTAATAAGTGTTGCCTAGAGAAGTTGTATGGGATATGACTAATCACAATTACACCTCTCACCCTCAACTTTTTACTATGACACACTTTGAGGGGTTAAAAATGTGTTTTGAACCCTCAAAACCCACTTTTCCTAAGTTTAGTGGGAAATCTGGCAATTAATTAAGCCAAAAATTAAATAAATAGAGAAAAATAAATATCCACACATGCTAAATGAAGTGGAAATGAGGTGGAAAATTATGGAGGAATTAAAGTGAAGTCATAAGGTGATGTGGACTCCTAAAATCAAGGAAAGAACATGTTCTCAAATAAAATTGAATTTTTTGCATTAAATGAGAGCTGCTTACTTGGAAATTCGAATTTGTGAAGTTAATGCACATTTGGGAGGATTTGGGAGAATATTTGGTGAAGATTTTTGTGGGAAATTGTCCCCATATGGGTTACCACCCATATATATGTGTATTTCCATCATAAAATTCGAATTTGGCACATAAGGGAAGAAGAAAATGATGTCCACTTGCCAGAATCCCATTTTTACACTTGGCAATGGAGCTCCACTTATCAAATTCGAATTTGCCTTGAGATCTCCTCCCTATCACCACTTGGCATTTGGTTCTTCATTGGGATTTGCTCCCAACTTTCTATATAATGGAGCCATGGGCTATCATATTGTATCATGTAAAACGAGCTATTGTGCTTGGGGAAGCTCTACTTCTATGTACTTGTGTTCTTCATATGAATAAAAAGACTTTGGGGTTCCTTCATGATTGTTATTCCATTGGAGCATTGCTTGGATCATTGATGGTTATCTCTACTTGTGCCTTTGATTTATATTTCATTTTGTTCATATGCTTTTGTTGAATTGTAGATGTATAGCTATCTTACATTTACAATTGGTTATTTGATATGCTTTAGGCTAGAAAACTCTATCTATTTTCATACAAATTTTAGAGTTCTCTTTCCATTGTTTATTGATTTAATCCATATGAGCTAATGTTTGTTGGAAGTTTTGTAGAGAATCATTATTGAATCAACTAGCAAGCGTGAGGGAAAGTCTTCAAGAGACCAACCCACTCTTGGCATTGTTTTCAAGAAGCTCTCATCATTATTTGAATTTCATAGAACTATTTTTTTTAAAGTACTTGTTCATGCAGCGTTATCCTTCATATAGTCTATGAATGAATCAAAATATTAAAAAAATCATTTACATCTTTTAATTATGCTTTCATTTCATTATATAGCTATTCAAGAGCTTCTCATAAGCTAGACAAGCAATGGAGATCTTTTCCCATCACTTGATTTAGCCTTTGTATATTATTTTGTAGCTTATTCACATACTTACATGCTCTCTTTTCACACTAACTTTGGTTTTATTTTTGCAGCCCTAACATTCTTGTTTGTAGGTTCTCTCTAGCTTCAAGTTGCATTCCATGGAGGCCGTGGGCATTAGGAGATCTTGTGGAAGAAGGCTAGGTCATACACCACTTTGGAGCTTGTATTCTCCAATTGTAGAACTCCATCTCTTTTGAGGCTCCCATCTCTTTTGAGGCTCCCATACTTGAAGAGATTTCCTTTTTGTTTCAATATTTCACATTGTATTCTCTCATCGATTCCTTGGGAAGCCCTCCAAGAGTCTCTAACCTCATTGTAACACCATAATAATAAAAATTTCTGTTTTTGTTGTAGGAGCATGGGTTTTACCCATTGGCATCCCTATCTCTCCATTTCAAGGAGAGAATTTGTAGATGGATTGACTTATTGGTTTTAACAATTCCATTTTCTTTCACATCACATATGCATGCTCTAATTAAGAAGTAACACAAATCACATTTATTTTTCCTCAAGTTTTCTTCACAAATTTTATGTTTGCATTTTTCATCATAGTTTCTACAAATTTCAAGTTACATTTCCATTTGCAAAGCAATTTTTTTTACTTCATGCAAGCATCATTATTATTTTTGGGAAAACTTTGTTCTATTTAGCCTGGCACTTGTCTAAATAATTCATTCTTTATTGTTATGCCATATTTCCATTTTAAGAATATTGAAGCATTGTGTATTTGACAAGTCTATCTTTCAAAGCAATCACTTATTTTCATGTCAAGCTAATTTCCTCAAGTTTAAAGTTCCTGTTGCAAAGCTATTGCGAGCACAAATCTCAATTTTATTTTTAAAAGCATTGAAATTTACTTTACATGCAAATTAATTGCTCATAAGCATCAAGATTTTAATGGGTTCATCATTTATCTTTAGCAACTCACAATGTTAATTGTTCTTGACGCTTATTCATCTTATGTTTACTTGAGCAAATATATAAAGTGATTTTGTGGAATAATCTTACTATAAGCATTTCCATTTTTTACATAGCAATTGCAAACTTACTTGCATATCATAGTAGGAATTCTAACTTAGTTGTATATTTAGAATTTGCCTCCAAGCATAAACTTAGTTGATAGAAGTTATAGGGAAAAAGACTTTCTTGGAAAGTTCTTCCATTTGGTACGAAGTAAGGTAAAAGCATGTGACCCTGCAGTTATGAAGGTGGCTTGTCCCCTTGTAGGAACAAAGACACACGCTGGCTTGTAAGACTCAGGGGACGGGTATCGTTAATGACACCCCTGTGTCCTTGCCCCCTATTTCTTATAGTCACCCCAATTTTTACCCCTTGGTAAGAGCAAAAGCGGACTTCTCACCTAGATTAGACATTTTAGATTAAAAGTAACAAAGATTAATTGCATCCAAATCTAGTGTAATTGCATCTCATGCTAATACACCTCATGGTTTTACTTGCAATTGTTTATTCCTCTTGTCATTGTTGACATTGAATACTTTGTTGTGACAAATATTTTTTTATCTACATTTTGCAAGTAGAACACTAATTGTTGTCTTTTGAGTGAGATAGCTTCTGATGCTTGTATTCATAAATTTGTTTACCTTGAAGGCATTTATAATATCTTATGCTAACATTTTCTTGTTTCAACTTTTCAGGATTACTTTTGCTTTCCATTTGAAAGCATTTTACTTCATTTAAGAAAATAAAATATAATTTTAAAGAGAAATACTTTGAAGGCACTGGTTTCATATGCTTTACGCTTATTTTATGTATTGATGGTTATTGATCACATCACTTTTTAGTTATAAAACTTAAGAAGTAATCTATTTGACTCGAACATTCTCCTAGAAACTCAAATCTTCAACTTAGTTTTCCATTTAGGAACCACCCCCCTTAGATAGCCTAGGAGATAGCTTAAATGGCGAGTGTTGGGATTAGTGTGACGACCTCATCTCTGAGTTCCTTGCCACCAACCATACCTTGTGGGGTTAAATGTTTTCCCGCTAACTGTAGGTAGGTGTAGGCGGCAAGCGATAACATTTTTGGCGGTTTCTGGGGACAAGCTTTCTTGTACCTGGAAAATCGACTAACTTTTTGTTTTTGCATGTTGGATTTTAGAGCTAGATTCTTGTTCAAGTGGCGACTCCACTTATTTCATTTTCTGCAAGGGTTTCTGCTTGAAGCCTTTGTCTTGTAGAATTCTTGCTAATCTTGGACAGGAGCCTCTTTCTGGTATCCATTTTCTCTTTCAGGGTCAAGTGAGCATGACATCATGAATGATCTGTTCACCCCTTGTGATTTTACTAACATTCCAAGCTATCCGAATTTTATTCCAGATGAAGCCATTGAGGCTGTTGATGAGTTGCCTAGTTTTCTAGGTAACAATGCCATTACCACCGAAACTCACCTTAGGTATTTCCACCTTTGTATGAGTAAATGGTGTCATGATATTAACCATGAGGACGTTAAATGAAACTTTTCATCTTTTTATTAGATGGCGATGCTATGGATTGGTTCATAGACTTACCTGCTAACAGTTTTGATCTCTAGAATCAATCATTGATGCCTTTGAAGAAAAATATGGAGATGAAAGAAAGATCAAAGCGAAAACTCAAACAAATGAGAATGATAGGGATCTCATCAGGGAGTTGACTCAAATGATTAAGGATATGCAACTCAAGCAAGTTGAACTCATTAAAAACATAGAACTCAATCAAACAAGATTAATAGTAAATCATGCACACACAATAAAGGCCATGGAGGTCAATCATTCTAATCAGATGACCTCTATTCAAAACAGGTTGCTTGCCATGGAAGAAATATAAGTGCAATTAATCAACACCATGGAAACAAATCATGCTAAGGAAATAAATGATATGAAGGCTAATCAAATCATTTTCCAGAATAGGTTGGAGGAAATAGAAAGATCACGGGTACAAAAATTCCAACTTAGATCAGATGACAAATGGGAAAAGAACAAAGAAACTGTTATATTTTGAAGATGTTCTATGCTAGATGCAAATATACTTTAAACTTCTAGGGCTTAATAAAAGTAAGATGCAGATAGAACATACCAATAGATTGATGGAAGACAAGCCAAAAACAGAGATAAAGAATGGTGGCGTTATGGCGGTCAGCAAGATGCTTCAACCAGCAAAGTCTCCATAAGGTCATCCAACCCAATGTGTGACACAACCCCAAGACGTCTCATCAAGAATACTCCACCAAGACACTGCACCAAGATGCCCTAAACGCAGAACCAAGAATGCTGCTCCATCACCATCCAAGAGAGAAGAAAGTGCCTCCACAAAATGTGTGTGTAAAATGAACTCCAATTCTCTCCAATATATAGGCATCTGTGGGGGTGTGTGACACATCTCTTATGCATGCCAGATAAATCAGGCCGACCTTGCACATGTGGAATAAATTCAAAATACATGTTCTGCTCAATTGATCAAGATGATATTTAGATCGATCTTGCACCTCTCCGAAAGAGGAATCTAATAAAAATATTGGCATTGTCATCTGAGCATCACAATGTAATATCCCTTTTTGGGGAATATCTCTAAAACACAGCAAACTCTAACCATAGATGGACTGGGAGGGCGTTTACCATATATTTCACCTATGAGAAGAGGGTGAAAACTGGAGGCTACCTGGCCCTTTCCAGACTCTATCTAAGACTATGAGGAAAACACACCAAGTGGTATAGAACAAGAATGCCGAAGATATAAAAATAACAGTAATGCAGACATACAATAGCATAGATATCATGTATAACAAATGCTTCAGAAATAGAGAGAGAATGCTAAGCCATTTTATTATACTGAGAAATATAATGAAGTATAATAGGTGATCAGAGTGATGGCACCTAGACTTGCTCAAGGCAAGTGAAGAAATACTCTCAGAATAACCAGGAAATGGCTGCTCTCTGAACTGCGTCCCAGCGACTGGAAAACTGCCGTGTAGCTGCTACTGCTGAAATGAGTTGATGACTTGGGGCTGTTCCCCTCGTCGGAATGAGCTGAAAATCTGGAATCCACCTTTATTCATCAACCAAATCAAAACCTAGAAACCATATCAGAAATGGCTGACCCCTGAAAATCACCCCCTTGGGGAATTACGCTGCTCTCCAAGGCTCTGCGCAGAGGCTGAATAGGAACAACTGAAATACGTCCTCAAACTCCACCAAAATCCTCCCAAAGGCAAAGGCTGATCCTCTGCTCAATCTCCAGGCTCAAAACCTCTGCAAGAAACTCAATCCAGAGCTCTTCCTGAATGGACTGTGTCCTCCCTCTCAATGACTGCGCAGTCTCTGAATGCACAGCTCCGCAACAAAACCCAAACACCATTCCTCCCACAAAATGTTGAAGAAACTACCTTGCCCGAGTAAGCACTCGAAGTCCCCCCGGGCTAAGGGCGAGATCTCCGATCGGAGACACTCAACGCACTAAATAGTGCTGCAGACAGGCTAAACAGCCAGCGTGCTCAAGAAGTCAAAACGACCAGCTCAATATCATCAACAATGAATGAAAAAAATGAGGAGGCTCTCCCCTCTATATTGCATGAGCCCCTCTCAACCCTAATGCTCACCTCCTCCAACGTTGCCACGTGCTCCCTCTTGGCCTGCGCAGTCCCTCCTTGTGTCTACGTGGGCCCCTTCTCTGCGTGGTCTCTTGGCCCCCTTGGCTCACTTAAGTTACAACGTTGTGCTACTAGGGAGTGAACTTTTATTTCTAAAGTGAGTTATGTCTCCCCTACTCACCTTTTAATTTACGAATAAACTATAGACAGCAAAATTGAGCAAAATTGAATATTCCAATTAGCCATAGCTAATTAGGAATATCACAGTCTCCCTCGGAAAAATGTTGCTTGTCCTCAAGCAACTGAAGTGATGGATGCTGCAAAATTTTTTCACTCTCCCAAGTGGCATCCTCATTCGGTAAATTCTTCCATCTCACCAAGAATTCCCGGACTGTCTTGCTCCGTAGCTGCCTCTACCTGGTATCAATAATAGCCTTTGGCTGCAACACCAAATGCCCCTCATCATCCGTGGGTGGTAGCTCATCTGTCACTGTCACCTGCTGCCCCAGTGCCTTTTTCAGGCATGATACATGAAAAACATTATGAATCTTGCTGCCTTGGGGTAGCTCCAACTCATATGCAACCTGTCCAATCCTGCGTATCATCCTGTATGGCCCGTAAAAGCGGGGCTTGAGCTTCTCAGCTCCCTTCTGCTTCAGTGACGACTGTCGGTATGGCTGCAATCGTAGGTAGACCAAGTCCCCTACCTTAAACTGTCTCTCCATCCGACCCCTGTCAGCATATAGCTTCTGCTGGTTTTGTGCTGTAGCCATATTGTCCTTGAGAGCTCGGAGTATATCCTGACTCTCTTGGATCCAAATCTTGGTTCTCGGAGCCTTGCTAGCACCAAACATCACATCAGCAAAAGATAAAGAATGATACCCATACAAAGCCATAGAATGGTGACATACCAATGGACATGTGATGAGTAGTGTTGTAGCAGTACTCCCCCAGATGCAACCACTTCAGCCATGCTCGCTGCTGCCCACTGACATAGTTACGCAAGTAGCCCTCCAGCCACTTGTTAACTATCTCCGTCTGTCCATCCGTCTGTGGGTGATAACTGGTACTCGGTGTCAACTCCGTCCCCACCAACCGGAAAAGCTCCTGCCAAAATCCGCCCATGAAGCGGCTGTCCCTGTCACTGATGATGGTCTTAGGAAGACCATGTAGCCTGAAAACCTCTCTGAAGAACAGCTCGGCCACCTGTGCTGCTGTGTAGTGCGCGGATATGGCGAAAAAATGCGCATACTTTGTCAGTCGATCAACGACGACAAAGATACAATCCTTGCCCTGCACCATGGGCAACCCTGTGATGAAATCCATCGAAATACTCTCCCATTTCCCCTCCGGAATGGGAAGAGGCTGCAATAACCCTGCGGGATGGCTCATCTCCCCCTTGTTCCTCTGGCAAACATCGCACTCCCTGATGTGCTGGAGTACGTCTTCCTTGAGGCCCTTCCATGAGAACCTCTCTGTAATGGCCTTGTAGGTTTTGGTAAACCCCTGGTGGCCGGCCATAGGTGAATCATGTGATGCCTGAAGTATCTTCTTCTTGAGCTGCGATCCCTCAGTCAAGAAGATCTGGTCCCTGTAGTAGATGATCTCATCAACCACCCTGTACCTGTCATCCGCCACCTGTCCATCCAGAACCTCACATGCAAATATGTCCTTGGAGTACTCTACTAAAAGTCAAGCCCTCCAATCTGTATCTAAGCTCATAAGAGACAACGTGGCTAGTCTACGTGAAAGGGCTTCTGCTACCACGTTGTTCTTACCCTTGACATACTCAATGTCAAAGTCATATGCCTGGATCTTACTGATCCACTTCTGCTGCCTCTCCTGTCGCTGCTTCTGTTCCAAAAAGAACCTGAGGCTGTTGTGATCAGTCCTCACCCTGAACCTGTTACCCACTAAATACTGCCGGAATTTGGCCAATGCATGCATAATGGCCAACATCTCCTTGTCGTATATAGAATACAACCTCTCATGTGAAAGGAGCTTCCGGCTCTCAAAGGCTATAGGGTGTCCTCCCTGCATCAATACGGCGCCGATCCCCTCTCCCGACGCATCACACTCCAAAACAAATGGCTGCGTAAAATTCGGCAATGCAAGCACTGGGCAGTTGCTCATCACCTCCTTGAGCCTGTCAAAGGCTCGCTGCACTGTATTCGACCAACTGAATGCCCCCTTCTTCGTCAAATCAGTAAGGGGTGCAGCAAGCTGTGAGAAACTCCTGACGAACTTCCTGTAATAAGTACAAATACAAATAAATCCCCGAAGTTCCGTCACGTTCCTCGGCTTCGGCCAATCTTTGATGGCCCTGATCTTCTCCTCGTGGACTCTCACTCTGTCCACCCCTATGATGTGTCCCAAGTACAACATCTCCGACAACCCAAACTCACATTTGGAGAGCTTGGCATAGAACTGTTGCTCCTCCAAAATGCGCAACACTGCCTCAATGTGCTGGAGATGCTCCTCCCAAGTCCTGTTGTAAATGAGGATATCATCAAAGAACACCAACACAAACTTTCTCAAGTGACTGCGGAAGATGTGGTTCATGCAAGACTGGAATGTCGCTGGTGCGTTGGTTAGCCCGAAGGGCATCACCAAAAACTCAAAGTGCCCATAGTGACACCTGAAGGCGGTCTTGGGAATGTCCTGTTCCCTCACGTGAATCTGATGGTACCTTGATCTCAAATCAATCTTTGAGAAGAATCGGGCTCCTCTCAACTCATCCATCAACTCATCGATCCTGGGTATAGGTACCTGTTCTTCAGGGTCTTCTTGTTCAGGGCCCTGTAGTCAATACACATCCTCAAAGTGTCGTCCTTCTTCTTCACCAACACTACGGAAGAAGCAAAAGGACTTGTGCTCGACCGGATGTGCCCAAGATCCAGCAACTCCTGGATGGCCCGCTTAATCTCATTTCGATAGGCTTTGGGATGCCTATAGGGTGTGGTAATCACTGCCTGAATACCCTGCTTCAACTCAATAGTGTGCTCAAACCCCCGATCCGGTGGTCGGCCTGGTGGTATATCCCCGAACACTATGTCATACCTGTCAAGGATGGCCTGTATATCAGGATGAACGGCCTGACCAGTAGTCCCTGCCTCTGATGCCCGCAACTCAACTGCCCACTCTATGTCTCCCTTCCGGAAATCTGCCTCCATCCAGTGAGCCGAAACAGTCTGCGGTGGGTAAGTGTGCATCCCGCGGATCTTCTGATGCTTCCCGGTCTTCTTATCATCCCACTCCATCTCCAAGGCCTCCCAATCTATGGTGACCTTCCCCAGAGTAATCAACCACTGAACACCCAATACCACATTGGTATCCGGTATGTTGACCACGAAAAAGTGGTCGGTCATGGTGTAGGTACCCATCGTCACTGCCAACTCTGGAACATATTGGGCACACTGCATCGTCTGAGCTTCTGGGACTAAAACTGAAAATCCATTGAAGCTCTCGGTCGGTATACCTCTCCGCTCAACCATCTGTGCATCGATGAAGTTGTGGGTTGCCCCACTGTCAACCAAAACTGATACTCGCTGACCACGTACTGTCTCCCGTACGCGCAGCATCAAATACTTAGGAACTCCTCGGAATGCTGCAAGGGTCCCCCCTATGGGTGCAAAAGTAGCACCTCTGCTCTTGGAGGTGTGGTGGTGGTAGCAATTGATCTTGGTACGTATTTGTCCTCTGCCTCACATCATCTCATCCAATCTTCACAGCTACTCGAGAAGAGAAGTATGAAGTGTGCTTTGCCAGCAGCGCATCTATGTCCCGGTGCCCACGGCTCCTGACAGGTAAAGCACAACTGCTTCTTCTTTAGCTCCCTCCTGGCATCATCATTTGTCTGTGCCCGTCTTGGATTCCCCTTTGGAGGCGAAATCCTCACATCCTTCCCCTTGGGCTGGAAACCCTGTCTCTGGGGGTAAGGTGTCCGAGTCCTGGGCAATGCATCTTGTAAATCCCGGGTCCTGCTAATAGCATCCTGGAGTGTGGCTGGTCTAGTAGATCTGACTAGACCCCGAAGTGGCTCTGCTAACCCCTCCACAAACATATAGATCATCTGTGTCGCGGATAGATCTAGTACCATCACTGAAACCCTCAAGAAGTCTGCAATGTATATCTCTGGGCTCCTGGTCTGTTTGAGCCTAGTCAGCTCAACAAAGTGTTGTTCCGGATCCCTCCGGTCAAACCTCTCTTTCAACCTCCTGGTGAACTCGACATATGTCGTCACTGTAGAATGTCCGATTGTAACCATCCCATGAAACCACCAGTCCTGGGCCTCACCATCCAAATGTGATGTCGCCACCTTGATGGCCTCCGTCTCCGACATTTGGTTAAGCTGGAAATAGATGTCCAGCTTCTCCACCCAAGACTTCGTCGAACTGTTTCATGAACCATCAAACGTAGGCAAGTGGAATCTGCTAGCTGTGCGGTGGGTATCTCCGTCATGATAATGCCGGTGCCCTCTATGATGGTCGCGGGGTCTACTGTCTTGCTGAAGCTGAACAAAATCTTTGAACGAGAGAGCATCCCTAAACTCCTGCCCATAGGCCTAATACTCTGCAAAATAATCACCCATATGTCCAGGCTCTGCCTCCTGCTGGGTTCCTGCCCCTGTGTCTGCTCCCAAGAAAGTGGGCATGGTAGAGCGTGTAGGTGCATGCGAAGCCATCGGCTGAGTAGTATCACGCTGAGTAGCACCGTGCTCCGGCAAATGGTGGGATGTACCCGATCCCTCTCCTACCTGGAAAACCCGTGGGGTCTCACGCTGTCTAGCCTCCACAGCGATGAATCTCTGACTCATCACCTCAATCTGTCTCGCTAGATCCTGCACTTGATTTGAGGAGTGACTCCCCAAACTGTTTTGCCTCACTATCATCTGCCATCGGCTCTCTCTGCTCTAAATCTAGCACAGGCTCCTCCTGCTCTGCATCTGTCATAGGCTCCTCCTATTCTGTGTCCACCACTCGAACACAGTCTCCCTCTCCGTAGGTGTTCTCCAACCTACGCTCACGATCTCTGTACTTTCTGCCTCTGTAACAAATGTAGGGCCTCTTCCTCGGTGTCATAGACAACTAGCTCCACAGGCTAAGCCAAAACTATGCTCTAATACCACTGTAATATCCCTTTTTGGGGAATATCTCTAAAACACAGCAAACTTTAACCAGAGATGGACTAGGAGGGTGTTTACCAGATATATCACCTCTGAGAAGAGGGTGAGAACTGGAGGCTATCTGGCCCTTTCCAGACTCTGTCTAAGAGTATGAGGAAAACACACCATGTGGTATAGAACTAGAATGCCGAAGATATAAAAATAACAGTAATGCAGACATACAATAGCATAGATAGCATGTATAACAAATGCTCCAGAAATAGAGAGAGAATGCTAAGCCATTTTATTATACTGAGAAAGATAATGAAGTATAATAGGTGATCAGAGTGATGGCACCTAGACTTGCTCAAGGCAAGTGAAGAAATACTCTCAGAATAACCAGGAAATGGTTGCTCTCTGAACTGCGTCCCAGCTGCTATTGCTGAAATGAACTGATGACTTGGGGTTGTTCCCCTCACCGGAATGAGCTGAAAATCTGGAATCCACCTCTACTCATCAACCACACCAAAACCCAGAAACCATATCAGAAATGGCTGACCCTCGAAAATCACCCCCTTGGGGAATTACGCTGCCCTCCAAGGCTCTGCGCAGAGGCTGAATAGGAACAACTGAAATACGTCCTCAAACTCCACCAAAATCCTCCCAAAGGCAAAGGCTAATCCTCTGCTCAATCTCCAGGCTCAAAACCCCTGCAAGAAACTCAATCTGGAGCTCCTCCTGAATGGACTGCGTCCTCCCTCTCAATGACTGCGCAGTCTCTGAATGCACAGCTCCGCAACAAAACCCAAACACCATTCCTCCCACAAAATGCTGAAGAAACTACCTTGCCCAAGCAGGCACTCGAAGTCCCCCGGGGCTAAGGGCGAGATCTCCGATCGGAGACACTCAACACACTAAACGGTGCTGCAGACAGGCTAAACAGCCAGCGTGCTCAAGAAGTCAAAACAACCAGCTCAATATCATCAACAACGAATGAACAAAATGAGGAGGCTCTCCCCTCTATATAGCGTGAGCCCCTCTCAACCCTAATGCTCACCTCCTCCAACATTGCCACGTGCTCCCTCTTGGCCTGCGCAGTCCCTCCATGTGTCTACGTGGGCCCCTTCTCTGTGTGGTCTCTTGGCCCCCTCGTCTCACTTAAGTTACAACGTTGTGCTACTAGGGAGTGAACTTTTATTTCTAAAGTGAGTTATGTCTCCCCTACTCACCTTTTTATTTATGAATAAACTATAGACGGCAAAATTGAGCAAAATCGAATATTCCAATTAGCTATCGAATATTCCAATTAGCCATAGCTAATTAGGAATTTTACACACAACATGGAGTTTGGACCTAGTTGCTCAAATTTAACACTCCCTCTCAACTAGGGAGAACTCCATCCACCAGTGCCATCTAAACATCGTGTGTCATCCCGCCGTAACTTGCTTTGCTGGCTTCTTTATTTCAAGACAAAAAGGTGAATCACAAAGACATCAGTCCCGGCTAACCCGAAGTCAGCTCAGAGGTCCGAAACCTCACTTGGACTCAAGAGAGTCATGTACTAACCCGAAGTTAGTTTAATTGACCCGAAGTCAGTTGGAGGTTCGAAACCTCACTTGGACTCAAGAGAGTCATATACTAGCCCGAAGTTAGTTTAACTGGCCCAAATTCAATTGGAGGTTCGAAACCTCACTAGACTTGATCCCAGATCAAGTGGTTGGACACATGCCATCCTAGACATAGAGAGTACGAAAATATTCGATGCATCCATCGGTCTTTCTATGGTCTCTATTCACATTTCCCACCTCATTAACCAAATGAGAGGTACTTCCCATGAGTTCGAAACTCCATGGGTAGGATGCATACAAGGGACAAATCAGAGAGAGGTAAACCAAATCAATATCATCAAGGTGGGGCAGAAGCACACCAACAAATTTCGGCAAGCCTAGCCCTGTGGTTGCTTATAGCTCCAAGAAGCTATCCCCAAAGCCCCCCTGGAGCTCCTAGAGCTCATCGTCCAACAGGACCCTCCAAATAGGGTCGTTCCACCATTCCAAGATTCTCACGAAAGGTTAGGAACATGACCTTCCCCAAGGGCTCTGTGAGAATATCCGTGACCTGCTCATTAGTTCCTATAAGATCGAGCCGTACGGCACCTTGCTGTACCATATCGCAGATAAAATGGTACCAGACATCAACATGCTTGGATCGATCGTGGAACACGGGATTCTCTGACAAACGAATCCCCCTCTGGTTATCACAAAGGATAACAATGGCATTTAGCACATGCTCGAACAACTCACTAAAGAGCTTTCGCAACCAAGTGGCTTCACAATAGGCCATACACGCTGCAATGTATTCGGCCTCAGCGGTGCTCAAAGCTACTGACTTCTGCTTCCTTCTTGAAGCAGACCCAAGTGAGAAGCAGCATCCAAATGTGCTCTTGTGATCCACCACACTGCCAGCCCCATCATCATTAGCATATACATGGAGTCTCAAACTCCCGACAGTGTATCTTAGCCCATGGTCTATCGTGCCCTAGAGATATCTCACGAGTTTCTTGGCACCAACCCAGTGAATGTTATGAGGATCAACCATTTGTTGACTCAAAGTGTTCACTGCACAACATACATCCGGACGGATGTTCCTTAAGAACATCAGGGCCCCTACGAGTTGACAATACTTAGTAGGATTTGCTAGCACAAGCTCAGCAGCGCTTCCACTCAACTTCTTAAAGTTGAGCTCCATCGGTACGGACTTACAGTCCACCATTCCAAATCTTTCCAACAGCTTCACAATATATTTTCCTTGAGAGAGGAAAATCTCGCCAGGTCTCTGCCAGACCTCCAAGCCTAGGAAGTAATGTACCAGTCCTAGGTCCTTCATCTCGAACTTGGAGCGAGCTCCCTCTTACACTGATGAATGAGAGGGTCAACACCTGTCAGGAAGAGATCGTCCACATAGAGAACCAGAATGAGAGGCTTTTCTTTATTAACCTTGAAGTAAAGGTTCAGATCAACATTACTTTGAGTGAAGCCCGATTTCATCAAGTAGCTATCTATCCTCTCGTACCAAGCCCTGGGGCTTGCTTCAACCCATAGAGGGTTTTCTTCAACCTACTTACATGAGAGTCTCTATCCTGGACTTCGAACCCAGAGGATGCTCCACATACACCTCTTCCTTTATCGAACCATGCAGGAAGGCGGTCTTCACATCCATCTGATGAAGACTCCATCCTTGCGTAGCAGCAAGGGTAATGATAGATCACAGGTGTAATCATAATCAATGCCTTCCTAGAGAGAAGTCTCAAGCAACACATCTTGCCTTGTACTTTTCAGCACTCCCATCGGATCCATGCTTGATCTTATAGAGCCATATCGAGGTGACAACAACTTTGTCCTCCGGTCTCGGGACCATATCCAAGACATCATCCTTCATAATGGACTTGTACTCTTTGTGTATAACATCCTTCCAGACTTGATGCTTTACGGCTTCTTCAAATGATCCAGGCTCATATTGTACTCATGGCTGCTAGATACCCTTGGTATCTATATGGCTTCTTGCTTTCCTGGAATGTCCCCCTTTGGGGCCATATGTCTCTCGGCATCCTCAAGAGTAACCCTGAGCCATGAGGGTCTTCTCTTCTTTCTTCCAGCAACGTCATTTTCTCAGGAGCATACATGGTTGAATCCTTAGAACCTTGATCTTCTTCTTCAAGAAAAATATCCAGGCGGGCAACATATCAAAATGTATCAACTCCCAGACATCAAATGTCTTTGTGATACTTGAAATTACAATGCTTGTGACTATATGTGGACAATACTACAACAACTGTGACTCAATACAAGGTTATTGTATATATGCTCAAATATCAACTTTCTCACAATAATGTTTGCATCTTCAAAATCACTGTATATAGTCCAAAATCTCAACAACTCACAGTCCCCTTTTTGTTCATCAAGGTGACTATATTTAAGCTTCAAAATACACTCTGTCCTATCCAACAGTCAAGGACATACCTTCATCAACCTTCCTACAATCATCCACAACAAAACATAGAACAATACCTTCTTCTTTTGTCTGCCTTCTTGCAGTAGATTTCCAAAGCACTGTAAATATTAAATCAGCAAGCCTGCCTTCAAATAATAGAGCTGCTTCATCATCATTAGTATACAGTGCCCATGGCGATCCATACAAAGGAATCATAAGCCGAGTATCCCACCAGATCAACAAGGAAGAATGAAGCAAACCCAAAATATGTGTTGAGATCAACTCAACCACCCAATTGCTTCGTCAACACTCAAAACCCAATTTTCACATCCTTGCACTGCAACCTTCCATGAAGTAGACTAGGCAGATAGATTACCACTACCTATGCTAAGGACCAATCCCAAAAACCATTCAGAAGTATGCCTCTGACTGTATTACATGATATCCTGCGCTTGAACAAACTCGACTAAGCTTTCTTCTAGTTCAAAGAAGATATGGCCTCTGCCTTTTTCAATTATGTTAGTTCATCCTCCACATACAGGGTTCTTATGGCTGGAGACATAACCCGATCTCTGATCAAATGGTCTTGCAAGTGGACAAAAAACTGGTTTCGTTGAGCAACCCAAACGTGCCTCTAGAATACAAGTCGAGGTAACTGTAATTTGTATTATCCTCCAACTCAATATAACTCGACTTCTAAAGAGAAATTTGCTACAACACTGATGCAAAATTAGGTGCTTTCTGGAGCCAATGAACAGAAGTATGATGGACTGTTAGGTATTCACGTGCAAAATTCTGTAGATGGATTCTATTTATAACAGAGTCATATGAAATATGTATACAGTAGAACCTGGTTAGCCCGAGTGCAACTCCAACATTGATGATGAATGCCCTTTTTATTTTTGTTCTACGTACTAGTTACAACAACGCAAAGACCATTAGCTATGTTTAGCACTTGGATGTTTTTGCAAACGAGCAAACAGCTCAACCACTCCAGAATTCGCTATTCCCAGGAGTAGACACATCCAACACATGAGTAACACGCCCAGATCTGACGTGTGGCACTTCAACTAGAGGGGACCGATTTCTCTTTGGCACTGAACGCAGTCCTTGTATCTTCGTTGCTCCTTCCAATTGTAAGGAGAAAAATGACTTTCCAAAAGCAACGAAACTCATCCTCTGTTCTGAGATTAATGAGTCTACCCCACTCAAAAATTTTCAAGCAACTCGTAAACCCTTCAGGCCCCCAATCCACCTTGGTTGACAGGTCTGCTACAGTAAGGGTAATTCGACCTGCTGCCAGTTAGGGAAAATCACGCTCAGTTGCATGTAGGTGTGCGCATCTGGTCGCATACACAATTGAAACATATACGATGGGTTCCAAGTGCACTATACATAATGATATGCTACAGGTGGTCACAAACAACCATAACAGATTATTCACCATAAATCGTTTTAGCGTGTAACAGCTCCAATCGCACTGCCATTTGTGTTACATTACCCATCCGTATCATACGCATCTGGTCAAAATATACTTACACATAGGAATTGTCACCGTTCCATTGGTGAATAATTTCAACGTTCAATTTTGAGCGCACTGTCATCACATTAGTAATACTGTAAGAAAAATGCCTTCTTTCCAGGGGTATCTCTGAGCATAAACATCGCTCGTCTGTACTCTCAAGTGTCGAAATAAGCTTTAGCGAGCAAAGTTCAACTTCTGTTTCTTGAAACACTGGGGTTTCATACTCGGCGGCCATAGCGGCCATGTGCGAGCGGCCAACGAGCGATGTAGAATACAATGACCCTATGCCTCCTCCTCCGCGCAATAATTCATGGCTGCCCGCTCTCGGTCTCCACTCCCTCCTTGCCGAGGAGGAAAAAATCTCCCTATCAGTCCGAATAAACGCCAACGAAGGAGTCACCGGTCTCTCCTCCTCCTCTTCCCCGCCTCTGAATTGAGCACTGGAAGATGGGATGAGCTTGCAATTCGACAGCAAATGATGTGTGTTGTCGTTGTATTTTTCTTCGATGGCTTCTATTAATACATGCGCAGAAATGTTGCGTGCTAGTGTCACGCAAGTCCATCCAAATTCACAGCTATACGTGTAGTCGTTCTTTGACCTGGGTAGAGGTTTTACACGATACCAACAATCCATTAAATATTCCCTGTATCATTCATAGAGAGACTGCGGCCTGCAAGAGAAGGAGATGTTGTCCCTGGACACAGATTTTCTGTCTCAAATCTAGCCCAGAATTTACGACCTCAACACCGTAACTACCAGTGTTAGCTTTGGCCTCACTTGACATGCCTTAACGCTGCCTACAGCTGCTTGCTATGGCCTACGGCCTAGCATAGCAGCTTGTTGTAACAACAGCCTCCTCCAAATCAAACCCAAACAAACATCCGTTGTCACTTACAACTCCTTATCTCGCTGTCCTAGATTTAGAACAAGATGGGCTTTGTCTTCTCCTTAACTCTGATACCATGTTAAATTTTGAAGATGTTCTATGCTAGATGCAAATATACTTTAAACTTCTAGGGCTTTATAAAAGTAAGATGCAGATAGAACATACCAATAGATCGATGGAAGACAAGCCAAAAATAGAGATAAAGAATGGTGGTGTTATGGTGGTCAGCAGGATGCTTCAACCAGCAAAGTCTCCATAAGGTCAGCCAACCCAATGTGTCACACAACTCCAAGACGTCTCATCAAGAATACTGCACCAAGATGCCCTAAACGCGGAACCAAGAACGCTGCTCCATCACCATCCAAGAGAGAAGAAAATGCCTCCACGAAATGTGTGTGTAAAATGAACTCCAAGTCTCTCCAATATATAGGCATCTGTGGGGGTGTGTGACACATCTCTTATGCATGTGGGATAAATCAGGCCGACCTTGCACATGTGGAATAAATTCAAAATACATGTTCTGCGCATTTGATCAAGATGATCTTTAGATCGATCTTGTACCTTTTCGAAAGAGGAATCCAATAAAAATATTGGCATCGTCATCTGAGCATCACAACATGGAGTTTGGACCTAGTTGCCCAAAATTAACATAAACAGATCACAAGCCTCCCGATCCATCGAGGCAAGCTTCATATTATTATGAGGAGGTCATTTCTTCCATTGAAAAATGGTTGTTCGAAGGTGACCCATATTTCTAACCCTATCCCTTGTAAATTTTGTTTAAGTAGATTTATTTCATGAATAAATTATGCTCTTAGTATAAAATTTCCATTTCTGTACTTGATTTTGTTTGATGATACTTTGAATGGATACTGCTAATATATATCTTTGGTCAGTGGATGCAGATTCCAGGTTCTTGCACACTATCACATCATATCTAGCATGCATCCCCATATGGAGCCAAATGTTGACCACTGGAGTGGCACCTGATGATTATATGAAGACTCCATGCCCAAGGATGAACCAAAAGACACTTGCACCATCAGATATCATCAGTTCAACAGAGTTTTTAAACTCTACTTCTACTTCTTATCATTTTCTCTTGTACCCAGATTCCACACCCTATGGGGAATTGTAATAAGTGATGCTAGTAATGATGAATTTGAGTCAGTATTGAGTCTGTAACAGGCCTAGGTAACTTGGGACCTTGCCAACAAGTGAGTATTACTTTGGGAGGTTTTTTTCACTCGGTTAATTATCATCTCCCTATCAGGACTTAATAATTAATTGAGTTTTTCCTCCAATTTTACCCCAAAGTCAGAGTATGGCTTGATGGTGAGGTCTTGGGTGAGTGTAATATCCCAAATGGGATATTTTAACTAAAATTGCAGAAAATAACCTAACTCCACATTATGTCGTAAATTTAACATTTACTTAACAGAAGATTGCCATGTAAAAATAAAAACATATAGAGCACTACAATCCATTACACATCGAACAGGAAGAATCTCAGCATTTTATTATAAATGGTAAACTGGGGTTGCATGCATATCTGACCCAAAATAGCTGAGATGGAAAACTGGCCACCAATATGAATTGTTGCACTGTGGTGGCCTCCAAAACTGAACTGCTGCACTCTTCCTCCAACAACAGCTATCACTGAACCCACTAAAAGATAATGAAGCACAAGTTGAAGATTTGAATGATCCTCACTCCAATCCCTGAAGCTCTACGAAACTTCTGAATGAAGTCTCCTCAAGAGAGTTGGGTTTTCGTCCAACACTCACAAATCACCTGAGGGTTTCCGTCCTGGGGCTACTACTGGAGTAGAGAACCAAGTTCTCAAACCTCTCACACAAGGAAATGATCTAATCCAAAAATCTCCCTCAATGGCCTCCTCCTTTTCTTTTATAGATCTCCTGGATCCTTCTAGAGCCTTATTTTATTATTATTTTATTCATGGAGCACTTTTCTCTCTTATTAAAATATTCCTTTTTAATGCAGGAATGAGTAAATCGGCTACCATGTCTCCTCAGGTCACTGAAACTCATGTCCAACCATCCCATCATGTAGGTATTCTCGTCCTAGTTCCAACGAGCTATTACACTAAGGTGTTCTATCATGTATTCCTCTTGGAATTCCACCTTGAGTGTAATTAATTAATTTAAGCCCAAAAATAACTCAGTTTTCCGAAAGTTGTCGGAATGCACCAAAACGAAAGGCAAATTGCTCGAATGATGGAATATATCAAGAGAATTCCATGTGACCTCATAGAAACTCCTCAAAACTCCTCCAAAAAGTCCCTGGTGCGCTGATGACACCAACCTGTACCCGTGACCTGTCTGCTCCTAACTATGTAAGTCCATCCTAACCCTGTCATAGGTGACACCAAAAAAAGGAATATTATAGACCTTTCGCCCCAGGATTGCTTGCCCTCAAGCAATCCAAATATGTGGGCCAACCTATTGGCCTGACGCAACTGAGACCCAATGCCTAGATCCCATACAAACCCCTGGGTTCTGCTATGCGCCTATGACAAGCCACCCGGAAGAAACCCCTCAATGCCGGGATCCCAAATTGATCTCTCACCACATCTATGATCAATCCATCCTCCCGGACCCTAACGGCACCATGGCCAATCATCACCTAGGTCCCACAACTCGGATTGCGCACTGCCTTTGGCTATAGCTGCTACCCCATGAAGCGAAGTCTGCCAACAAGCATCAATGCTCCATGGCTTCGGCTATGCTGTAGCTCTGCTTGTATAAGATGCCCCAACAACTGCGTACCAACTCATCACCTCTCTCCAGTGCAACTCCTGACTTGTTCTCATGCTAATCCTGCTCTCCTGAAGTCAGGATGGAATGCTAAAGAACTGTCAACCTGTGCCCCATTGCCAACTGGAAGCTGCCGCATCTTTCATGTCTAAGGGTCCCTGCTCCGCTATGCTCCCTACGCAGAAGATCGTACTTGCAATAGGATATCAACTCATGATCTCCCGCCAATCTATCCCGGAAGAAGAATAGGTAGTGACACCTGCACATAGAACAAGTCGGGTGTGAGGTCGCCAGTCCTTACTCAACTCGTGCTGCCCCGTCCCATCTACCGACGAGATTTGCCTACCGAAGAAATCCCCTCTCTCTGTAATGGGCCAAAGTGGGCAAGATATGTTGCAAGCCCCATCGATGTACTCATGGAGAGTGCTACTCCCTGAAAGTACTGCAGCTCTGTTGACTACATGTGTACCTATCTACACTTCATTAGTGTGTCGGCCCAAAGATGGATGCTCCACCATCTCCAATAGCTCCTCCCTCTCTTGATTGGGAATTTCATGCTCTTGTTGTCTACTAGCCCCCTGCAGAACTATCCCATCAACCTCCAACATCTCTAGAGGATATGGATCTGCAACTACTATCACTGTACTCGATGTCTGTGCATCTGACTGCTCCTCCTCAATGGCTGACCCCAAGGTTAGCCGCATATCCATCATAGACTCAATGTGAGCCTCCATCTGGCTCTCCCCCAAAGGACTATCATGCATGATGTGCATAGTCTCCTCCTCTCGAGACTCATGCTCCATCATATGCTGCTCTAGCTGAATCGTCACAAGTGACTCATCACCCTGAGTATCGCCCGTAGAGTCCCCTGACTGCTCACCCTGCACCCTGGAATACAGCTTCGACCTACTGTCATCAACTCCGCATGACTGCTCTCGCTCCCCAGAAGCATCCTCATATGATCCCATGGACTCATTTGAAGAAGAGTCCTCATCCTGGCATACATAAGGAATGCCCTTATATTTTGCCTCTGCCACATCATCTGCATCACTCAAGCATGAGTGATCAGGCCCCCAAGGTTCTTTGCAGATGAATCAATGTCCCATCCTCCTCAGCTCATTTTTGCTGCCTGATCCACCAAACTGGAGCAAGTCCTCCTTGGTCAACTGTCTCCGAATAGCCCAAAATTCTGCTCAACCAGCCCTTGGGCTAGCTCATAAGAAGCAGGTGAGACCAACTGCGCCCTCCTCCAAATGCTCAGCAAACTAGTCTGCAACTACTGGCAAATGGCATCGCGGTCTTTCATACATGATGACACGATGGACTGCATGTGTGATATGACTGTGTCAAGATGATGTCTCCTAATGCTGAAGAAGCATTGGAACATCTGCAGAATCAAACCATCACACTCAAGATCAAACATGACGTCATACGTCCTGAATGTGGCCATACCTCCTAAAACCTTAAGCTTCTTCCCAAAGGTAGAGCCTGCACTATTGTCCAAATCCTGAAAACTCCCCACTACTAACTTTAAAACTTCCCTCATAACATCATCACTAAAAGGAGCTATAGGTGCGTTCAACTTCATAATTTTACTGAGGCATGAAGAAACTGGAAGTCTAAACCCCTCACAAGGTTCCTCCAAGAATTTGGGTTGTATAAGTGAAAGAATAGCAGGTTTTAGGGCCCAAATCAGTTTTTTCCCTTCTAACTGGCTTAATTTGGAAAGGATCTCATTAAGCTCATCAAGTTTGGACAGAACTCTCCATGTCATCTTCATGTGTTTCAAATCTGTTCCAAGTGCGAGAATTTTGTGACCAATCCCCAACTCTTCCCACAGATCTTTTGGCTGTTATTTTTGAAGGATGGCATATATTCCTCTTGAAAAGGGTCCGTTGTTCAATTTTGTTTTCTGGTCTTCTACTGCATGGTAGTTCAGGGAACCAATTTCTGTGTTCAATCTCCTTAATTTATTTAGTAGTCCCTTCATGGTTTTAGTCTTAATGAGGCCAATGTTTTCGAAATTAGAGGTATTTTCTCTGGTCAGGAGTTTTATCAAACATTCCACATGCAAGTTGCTGCAGTTGTAAGTTCATTTGCCAAGGATAAATTTATAGGTATAGAGGCATAGTTGGAATACCAGAGTTTGAACCCATCTCAATTTCTGCAATTTATAAAATGAAAGATTTGTATCACAAGGAGTAGAAAAGAAAAATGGAACCTGGAAACCTTTCAAGCTTTGTTATGGTATTATCAGCCCCTTTTGACAATTGCCTGGAAAATGATAATGCACAACCAACCTTTATTACTCCTCTACGTGGACTAATTCAACCTCTGATTTTTGTCTCTTCCAGCACTTGGACAGTCTAGCAATCAATCGTCCATCTCATAAATACTTCACTCAGCCACTCCACCCACGTGCACAAATAAATCTTCCTCGATTTCCTTTGTAACAGTCTTGTTCAATGCAAGGAAAATATGCTTAGAACTGAAATATGGAAATCCTAGCACTCGAACAAGGGGAAACCGATTTCTTTCAGCAGTAGAACGTTGTTCTGTACCCACTACGCAATCCAATTGTACGATGAAACTTGGCTCCTTTAATGGGTAAATGTGTGCTGGCTCTCTCTACTAGAGAAAATCGAGCCATTGTTTCTGCTCCTTCCTATCACACTGTTTGCCACAGGACTCTTCTTTGCCACAAATCACCTCAAGTTGTTGACCAAGGTATGCCCAGCCACTCGATCGTGGGACTTCCAACTCGTTCCATTTACAACCACGCACTTCAGTGTGTTATTTTGCCTTTGTCAATCCGGCAACATGATTTCCGTGATCAACCCCAGGTGGTGAGATACTTTGGTGGTGTTCATGCTTGATCCGATGTTTAATAACAACCATGCGCACCGGTGTGACAAAACTTAGCTTGTGCCCTTGCTGTGATCAATACTTTGCGTTCTCGGTCCAACATTTACCACAGGTGACTCAGCCACACACGCTTAGTCGAACAGTGATAGAATGGTCCCTAAGTCTTGTCTCAACGATTTGTTTCATTGCTCTTTGTTGACCACTAGAGTGGCACCTGATGATAATGTGAAGACTCCATGCCCAAGGATGAACCAGAAGACACTTGTGCCATCAGATATCATCAGATATTATCAGTTCAACAGAGTTTTTAAACTCTACTTCTTCTTCTTATCATTTTCTTCTTCAGTCTTCATATTCCGCAGCCCTTCGGAGATATTGTATAAATGTCACTAGCATGATGAATAAATCCATGTAACAGGCCTAGGATGTTGGGACTCGATCAGCAAGCGAGTACACCTTGGAGTGTTTTTTTTACTTGGTTAATTATTCCTTCTTTTTAGCAGCAAATAATTTTCTAGGTTTTTCACTAATTGCATTACCCCAAAGCCGGGGTGACAGCTTGAAGGTTGAGCCCCTAACGCATCTTAGTGTCTAGAGTTGATGTATATTACCATGCTAGGTCATCTCTGAAATTTCACGGAATTTGACTAGGTCTAAGTAGGATTTTTTAATAATTAAAAATTTCTTGCAAAACATGATTTTTTAATTAATTTCTATATAATGATGTAAATAAGTGGTCTTCGGAAATGTCTGGGGCGTGTGACTACTCGAAAATCATCCTCAGAGACTCAACATTATCCTAGGACCCACTTTGAGGATAAAAAAAACAACTTATACTCCCTCAAAATCCAATTTTTCTAATGTCGGTGGCAAAAATGAGAAAAAATTCAAAAAAATTGAATAATTGAAAAAAATAAAAAAATAAAAATTCAAAGTCAAAATAAATCAAATTGTGACAAGGCAATTATGTGGTGATGTGGCAAGCATGTGGGGCCCACCACATAAGGTACAACAAGCTCAAATCAAAATTTCCAAATGAGAAAGTCAAAGAGGCCCACATAGAAACTCATGAGGCAACGTATGGCCAAAGTTAAACTTTGATTGTATTTAAAATCATATGTGGTGAGATTAAGTCATAAAGTATAAGTGGATGGGGTGGACCCCGCCTTACTCCTTTGTGTACGCATAAGTTCTGGAATTATGCACATGCCAATTCAAAGGTACACGTCGGCAATCAAAGATATAATGCTACAGTAAGAGAAATCAACGCATGGTTCAAAATTTATGATGGCAGATTTTATTGCTATTATTTTGAGAGTATATCTCCACACAACTTCACATCCTTTATGCATATACGCAGCTCACTCCAGTTAACATCTACACACAGCAGATTTGCTTCTACGTTGGCAGCTCCTACGCACATGTGAATTAAAAAGACCACGCAGCTGTCAAAGGAAACTCCATGCAGATTGGTGAACAGTAAGTGAAGATTTTTTAAGGCAGAAAATCAAAGAATCAGCTCCACACTTGTACGCTGCTAGCCCACACAAAGATCTACGCACAACAGTTAAACCTCTACGCTGGCAACTATACACAGATTTGATTGGTAGCGTTGGTATTTCGTTGTAGAGGTGTCAAATCACAAGTTTTATTTAGAGATTTACACATGTGACAGCAGTGATTTAAGTGGAGGTTCACAAAAATTAACCGTACAACAGCCTACACAAGCTACAACAAAATTTTCCACGCAGATTTCTAACAGCAGTTAGATCAGCAATATGCAACAGTCAACTCCAGCACTTGGATGGAGTTCGATGCCACCTACAACAATCAAGCAGCCACTTGAAAATTTGTTTAAGCATTGAGATCTTCACCATTGCCATACTTGTCATTTGATCTTTCATTGGGATTTGCTCCCATAGTTCTATTTAAATGAGCTTTGGGCTCTCATTGTATCATATGTTTACTAGTTATTGTGCTTGTGGAAGCATTGCTGCCTTGCACACTTTCAAAAATATCAATAAAGATTTTTGGGTTTCATTCATGAGGTGTTCCTTCTTTTGGAGTGTGATGAATTGTTGATCATTGGTATAATTCCTTTTACTCATACTTTGATTTAATTTATTTCCATATGCTCTTGTAGATTTGTTAATGTAGAGCTATCTTACATTGACATTTGATTTAGGAGTATGCTCTAGGTATAGAATGCTCTAGTTGGTTTCAAATAAATCTCTAGAGTTTCTTATCATTGTTTATTGTTAGATCTAATGGAACTAATTCTTGTTTGAAGTTTTGTAGAGGAAACATCTTGTTGGGATCAAAGAATCAAGTGTTGGGAGAAGTCTTTGGAGAGACCAACCCACTCTTGATACATTCTCAAAGGAGCTCTCATTTGTTCTTTAAACCTTCATAGTCTTATCTTACAAAGTGGTTTTGCAGGGGTTTTGGGACATGGCTTGTATACAAGACGAATACTTCTAAATTTGAATATCTTTTAAAATATTATACTTCATTGCTTTCATTTGATATCTAAGAGCTCGAAGATGACTACGCAAAGAGGAGAGTTTACTCAAACTCTTTGGCTTAGCCCTTTGTAAATTGTTGTGCAATATTTTGTAATTTTATCTATCTAATATTTGATTGGTTTTGTAGCCCTCTTTCCGAACTTTTTCTTGTGACAGCTTGAGTGGACACCTACAAGAAATTACTAACAAGTTGTTGCAGGACCTCTGGGCTCTGAATTTCAAATGAGGAAGATAACTCTCTCTTCTTTGGTTGTGGGCATAGAAGAGGCTTAGCTTTTCTTCTCCTATTGTAAAGTCTGAATTTCTTTTGAGTTTTTTAGAAATTCTCATCGAGGAAAAGTCTATGGTCTCAATTTTTATTTGTAAAGACTTTCCTTGAATTAGAAAAGGCCTCATGGTCATTTCCCTCTTGTAAAAATAATAAAAATTTATGTTTTTGTTGTGGAAGCGTGGGTTTTACCCATGGGCATCCCTATCTCTACATTTCAAAGGAGAGAATTTGTAGATGGATTGGCTTTTAGTGGTTTTGACATTTCCATTTTCTTTCACATCACATATGCATGCAAAAGAGGATCATTTTGCCTTGGATAATTGGATGGGAGTTATGGAAAATAGTCAAAAGATAAGTCAGAAGTCCCCATCCTCCTATAGCGTGAATAATTTTGAAGAGTTGGATAGGATCACTGAGTTGTATGGAGATAAGCCTTCATCAAATCAGATTTTAGAGATAGCCAAGGATAAAGAAAGGGCAAGAAACAAGGAAAGAAATAAAAATGCCCATAAAACTTTCACTCCACCTACATCTAAGTTGAATATTGATTTGGGAGGATGGATAAATAATGCAAAGATTTTAGTACCTGTGACTGAAATCATGAAGATTCCTTCCCAAAGATATAAGTTGTTGAATGCCATTGATGTGCACAAGTATATTAGAGGTTGCCAAGCTTGTTAGCTTTTCACTGGGAAGCATAAGTTAGCTTCTTTGCCTCTTCAGCCTGTGGTCGTGGAAGCTCCTTTTCAACATTGGGGGGTTGAATTTATAGGGAAGTTTAATGAAAATTCTAGTAATGGCTACTCGTGGATTTTAACTGCCACCAATTATTTTACTAAATGGGTAGAAGCCATCCCTACAAGACACGCC
Source organism: Pinus albicaulis (assembly GCA_034641835.2). Lineage (NCBI taxonomy): Eukaryota > Viridiplantae > Streptophyta > Pinopsida > Pinales > Pinaceae > Pinus > Pinus albicaulis. Next base: position 6,270 of record JAXQQM020061017.1, on the reverse strand, counting down.
ACCGACAAAGTAATGATGGACTTTCTTGAAGATAGGATTATCACTCGTTTTGGTGTCCTTGCTAAAATTACAACGGATAATGCCAAGACTTTTAGCTCTATTGAATTCTCATCTTTCTGCTTTAAGTATGGCATTGTCTTATCCCATTCATCAAACTACTATCCTCAGGATAATGGTCTAGCCGAGTCTAGCAATAAAAATTTCATAGCCATAATCAAGAAGATAGTAGGGGATAATAAGAGAGCATGGGATACCAAAATTAAATATGCTTTGTGGGCTGATAAGATTACAAAGAAGAGTTCTACTGGAAAGAGTCCCTTTGAACTAGTGTATGGCTTGGATGTTACCCTTCTCGTGCATTTGAGACTCCCAACTTACCAATTTCTATAGAGTTTTACATCTGATAAAGATGATGTGCAACATAGGATTGATCAAATTGTAGAATTGGATGAAACTAGGAGAAGAGCCTTTGAAAATTGTTGTAAAAATCAATCTAAGGTAAAAAGAAATTTTGAAAAATCAACTAGGAATAGAGGATTTTCTAACGGTGATATGGTTTAACTTTGGGATCTCAGGAATGAAAAGCCTGGTAATCATGGCAAGTTTGACAGTTTATGGCTTGGACCGTATATCATCAGAGAAGCAGCGGGACAAAATTCCTACCATTTGATGTAATATTCCTAATTAGCATTGCTAATTGGAATATTTCATTTTTGTTTAATTTTGCCGCTTTAGCTAGAAATAATAAATAAAGTGAGAAATAAGAGGGGTCACCTCACTTTAGTCACCTCACTTTATAAAATAAAGTGTTTTTCCTAGTTGAATGACGTTATAACTTAGAGAGAGGGCCTTGGGGGTCCACATGAGTATGAGGGGGAGGCATCAGGCTGACCCAAGGTTAACTGCGCAGGCCAAGGAGAGTGAAGGACGCAGTCAAGGTTTTGGGGGGAGTTTAGCACTATAAAAGGTGGGGTTCTCACCTCATTTTGGCATGCATGATTTGATATTGATATTGAGAGCCAGACTTCTGTCTGCTTCAGCACGCCGGTTGTTTAGTCGGTCTGCAGCACTGTTTAGTGCAACCGAGTGTCTCCGTTCGGAGATCTCACCCTTAGCCTCGGGGGACTTCGAGTGCCTGCCCTGGTAAGGTTATTTTCCCCATCACCCTTAGCTTCTCGGACCGAGTGCCTGCCTCTAGTAAGGTAATTTTCTCGAATAACATCCTTCAGCTTTCATGGAAGTCGTTAGCCAGCTGTGGAGATTTTGGGAGAGAAGGAAGCCCTTCGAGACAAGAAGGAAGGACGCAGATCCGTGAGGGAGGACGCAGATGCCAAGGTGGTTGAAGGACGCATCCGTTTAGCTAAAGCAGAGAGGACGCAGATTCGGAGAGACATTGCGGCATCCTGCTTGAGGGCGTTAGACCGTAGATCTAGCCTTGGAGAGTGCAGATCTGGAGGAGTAGCATTAGATCCAGCCTTGGAGGATTCAGATCTGAGGAGATATTGGTAGATCCAGCCTTGGAGAGTGCAGATCTGGAGAGATAGCATCAGATCCAGCCTTGGATGATTCAGATCTGAGGAGATATTCATAGATCCAGCCTTGGAGAGTGCAGATCTGGAGAGATAGCATCAGATCCAGCCTTGGATGATTCAGATCTGAGGAGATATTGTCAGATCCAGCCTAGATCTGGAAAGATAGCAGCAGATTTGGCCTTAGAGGACGCAGATCTGGAGTGATAAGGCACAGATCTGGGAAGGAGGATTCAGATCTAGTAGATCTGAGGGAGAGAGAACGCAGACACAGACAAGGAGGACGCTGATCTGATGAGGAGAGTTTGGTGAGTGAGATTTGACAGCGTTTTCAGTGGTTTCAGCCTGGAGGAGTTGATCTTGCCATCTGGAGGTTCTGTGGTCAGTATTTCATCTGTCTTCTGCGCTGTCACCAGCAGAGACAGCGTTTCTATTGGTGGGGGTTTGGAGGATTGAGATCAGCCATCTTCCAGTCTTCAGTTTGTAGCACCATTGCATTCCAGCAGCATCTCTTCTTCAGCCAGCTAGGACGCTGTCCTTATTTGCAGCCATTATTTGTCTGAGAGGGTCTCCACTTGCCTAGGGCAAGGATAGGTGCACTCATTCTGATTATTTTGTACTCCTATCTATGTGTTCTGAGATTAATAAAATGGCTTAGTATTCTGGCATTATATGTGTACTTGATCTCTTATCGGGTTCCAGCATTTGTTTTATGTATATCTGTCTGGCATATTCTATGTATTACTGGTTATTTCCCTTTGGGGATATTACAGTGGTATCAGAGCATAATTCTGGCTCAGCCTGTGGTCTATGACATCAGAAAAGAGATCATACAGAGCAATAGCAGTTGCAATACCAGAAACGCAGTTGGAAAAAGGGCCAAAATAAAAAGGGTCAAATTTTGAAGTTTGGAATTAGAAGAAACGTTTTCTGGGTTTTTCTGGGTTTTGGACGAGGATCACTTTCCCAAATTCCTAGAATTTTCTGAGTAGTTTTCAGTGGGTAAATCGGAGGTCGAAGTTAAGCAGCAGTATGGTTTTGCAGCAGCCGTGCAGTTTCTGAAGAGCCTGTAGACACATAGCAGAAAGAGCTGATGGCAGGTGATGTGGATAAGAGGGGATTTTGGGAGACACTCCTCCAACACATGCAGGTAATGTCACAGAAACTCACTGCGTTGGAGGTTAGATTTCGGATCGTTGAGGGATCAAGCACATCCCACCACTTGCCGGAGCATGATGCCACTCAGCATATGGCATCACGTACACCCACACGTCCCACTATGCCCACATTCTTGCCAGAGGACACAGGGACAGCAGTACAGCGAGAGGTAGATCCGGCCCGGATGGCTGACATTCTTGTAGTACCAGGCTTTAGGACCAGCGTTCATGAAGGCTCTCTCGTTCAGAAAATATATCCGGATCCAGTATGGCATTAGACTCCGTGATCAACACCGGGGGCACCGGCATCATCATGATGGAGACTACCACCGCACAGCTAGTAGAGATTATGTTCAGCTCCAGCGTGATAGTAGACCTCACAACTTTCACAGAGGGAACAAGCACTCACATGATAGGGGCTTACAGCGCACAGTGGACAGATTCCATCTACCGACACTTGACGGGTCATCCAGGCGCTCAGAAGAAGCTTGGGTGGACAAGTTGGATACCTCTTTCCAGCTTGACCGAGTATCGGAGAGGGAAACCATTAAAATGGTTACCTCGCACTTGGAGGATGAGGACACACAGGATTGCAGGGAGTTCGAGGATACACCTAGTGTGACACAAGACTCACCATCATTAGAGACCTCCTTGACCGTGCCGGTTGATATCGTAGTGGAGGAGGTAGAGCCTACCCCGGTAGAGCCATCCACTGAGGTGATGACTGGAGCCATGTCCGAGTCTTCGGGTGGTAGCAGCACACGACAGGTGGGTGAGGTATCAGGAGATATATCCACTATCGATGAGGCACTAGGAGATACAGAGGTATCGGATGATGGTCGCAGATAGCGGTATCATCGGCTTCAAACGGACCTTCGAGTTCTGAGGGAGAAGGCCGCGTCAGTACGGGAGACCATTTTGTTGCAGGACCAGGAGCTGGAGGGTATGAGAGTGACTTGTGCCAAGTCGGCGGCCAAGTTGGTCCGCATTGGGGAACAACTGGATTCCCTGATGGTACAACCAGAGGGCACGAGGGAGCGTCAGATCATTCCCCTTCAGGCATGCTTTGATGGGACTAGCAGTGTTGTTGGGTCATCTCTTTCCGTTGGAGAGAGAGAGGCAGAGCCACCTAGTCTGGTCTCATATGTTGACTTGGATAGTGGTATGAGACGATCAGAGTTGCACAGGGTACAGCAGCCACGTGTTGAGGTTGGATGGCGAGAGATTTTGAGTTGGTACTCGGTGGAGCGGACTATGGAGATAGTGGTGGAACCAGGTACAGTTCAGCAAGAGTTCCTAGGGGTTGAGCATACAGGGACCCCAGATTGGCATTGGCATCCAGGTGGGATCACCTATCATTTCCCAGGCAGGTCGGCTGACTATGCCTTAGAGAGTACAGTTGGCCTAGTAGCAGAGCATGCGCAGTATGGGTCAGCTCCAGTGGCCAACCAGTTTATGGGTAGACTCCCTAGGTTGTCTTGGCATGACATTCATACACGGGATCACGGGGTGGTCAGCACACCTTGCCAGGAGCTTGTCTGAGGAGGTGGCATTGGCAGGCCACTAGATGGCACCTTGTATGGGGCCAAGGATTCTTCACCTTTGTGTGGGGCACAGAGGACGCAGCAGAGCCGAGCAGTGGTGGTAACACTACTGACCCATAGGGAGATTCACTTCTCGGACCCCTCGAGGAGGATTTGCAGTGATGATCCATTTGTCGGCGGGTATAGTGATGCGACGGTGGACATGACGATACCGATTGGTGGTAGTCCGATATGTAGAGGCACAGCTCTAGGACATCACATCCATGGATGTGTGGGAGCCTCTAGCAGTGGTCAGTCGACTACTAATAGACACGGAGCTACATGGTGGTGTACCGTAGTGTGTGGGACTACATTGAGGAGTAGGAGTGCCCTACATCACATTGAGAGCATACAGAGAGTGACCGATGCATGGACACAGTCAGGGCGCGAGAGGGTACAGGGTGCTACAGCAGCAGCACATGGTATCCAGCAGTATTCAGGGGTATGCCTCAGTGTGCAGTGGCATGTCGAGGAGTGTATGGATGATCAGTGGTATGCGAGGGCATACGGTGCTACACAGCAGGGACTTAGAGCATTCCTTCCAGAGAGACTCATGGGTAGGGACATCAGGCTTACCTTTGGGAGTAGTTCACCCAGGATCGATGGAGAGACTTCTCAGCAGTGGCACTGGGTTGGTGTGCTAGTTGACAGCCACAGGTTGGGGAATGAGATGATCCTTTGCAGAGGTGGTGCATCAGTCATCACTGAACCTACGCTTGGGGAGTAGGTCATGAGGGAGACATGCATCATTTTTCCCTCAGGGCATGTCGAGATCATGCATGAGCAGAGGATACGGGGTACAGCAGAGGTAGTATCCCAGTATGTGTCTGGGCTCCAGACACTATATCGACACTTTGTCGAGAGGGTGGATGGCATGTTCGATGCAGATGAGATGGCGGTGGTAGAACGGGAGGGCATTCCTTCTGTATGCCAGGGTGAGGATTCCTTTTCACATGAGTCCATAGGATCAGTTGAGGTCGCTTCTAGGGAGCGAGGGCAGTCATGCATGGATGGTGACAGTAGACTGGAGCTGTATACTAGTGTCCAGGGTGAGCAGTCAGCTGCATTGACATTGAGTACGGTGTCAGCTGTTACAGATCCATACCCTCTGGAGGTTGATGGGATTGTTATGCAGGGGGCTAGTAGACAGCAGGAGTTGTTGGATATGTTGGAGCATCCATCTTTGGGTCGACACTGGGATGAGGCACAGATAGATGTACTCGCAGTCAGCAGAGCTGCAGCGTTTTTAGTGGGTAGCACTCTCCAGGAGTACATCGATGGAGCTTGCAGCATAACTTGCCCACTTTTGCCCATTATAGAGAGAGGGGCTTCCTTCTACAGGCAGTTTCCATTGACAGACAGGGTAGAGCAGTGGGAGTTGATTACAGGCTGGCGGCAACATCCCAGGCATGTTCCATATACCGTTGTCATTGCTACATCAGATTCTTCTTCTAGGATGGACTGGCGGGAGATCATGAGTTGGTACCCTCTAGATGGTACGGTATTATTCGTAGGGTGCACAGTCGAGCAGGGGCCCTTGGACATAACAGAGGTTATAGATTCCAGCTGGCAGGGCAGCACAGGACATCATTTCTTCAGCACTCCATCCCGGTTTCAGGAGAGCAGGATCAGCATGGGATTGAGTCACCACTTGGATTGGAGAGAGGTGATGAGCTGGTATGCAGTTGGAGGGGTAGCATATGCAGCTACAGGTACAGCGCAACAGGAGCCCGAGAGAATGGATGCTTGTTGGTGGTCTTCACCTCTTGGAGCATTGGTCTTGGCCAGAGGCAGTGCACAGTCCGAGCTGTGGGACTTGTGCGATTATTGGCCACAGCGGCGATGGGATCCGGGAGGACTATTGGTTGGCTGGTACTGTGAGAGGCCAGTTTGGGATCCTGGCATTGAGATATCCCTTCATATCAGGGTGATGCAAGAGATAGAGAGGTTTCAGTGGGACCCAGGCACATTTTGCAGTATCGGTGAGGAGCATCAGCTAGA
>JAXQQM020064939.1:0-62135 GCA_034641835.2 Pinus albicaulis | reverse complement strand
TATCCCCCCCTCAAAGTAAAAATACTTTGAATCACACTATCACTCCATAAACAAATTAAAAAACAAGAACTCCTTATTACTCCAAAAAATTACAACACCCTTATCACTCCAAAAAAAATACTATTACAATATTCTTCACAAAAATCTACTTATTCCTCTCAAATATAAAATGCAAAGTTCCACCTTATCACTCCAAATAAAAAAAATAATACCCTTATTACTCCAATTACAATGCTCCAAAAATGTTTCTACTTATTCCTCCATATTAAAATGTGATTTTAATTACAAATCACAATTACAAATTTAAATAAAAATGGATGAATACCTTCGCAAAGTTGGTTTTCATCGTAGTGAATCTGATGATACTTTGTATGTGCGCCAACAGGGAAAATATCTGGTCATTCTCATTATGTATGTTGATGATTTGATCATTACAGGCAACAATGATGATCACATTGAACAGGTGAAAAAGGAGTTGCATGCAGGTTTTAAGATGACATATTTGGGACTACTTCACTACTATCTTGGGGTTGAAGTATTCCAACGTCCACATCAGATCTTCATTTCCCAGAGTAAATATGCAGCATAAATTCTTCAGCGATTTGGAATGCAGGATTGTAAGCCTGTCCTTACCCCTATGGAACAAAACTTAAAACTTTCAAAATTTGAAGGGGGGGAAAGAGTGGACAGCACGACTTACAGACAGTTGATTGGCAGCTTGATTTATTTGACCACCACTCATCCTGATCTATCTTATGCAGTCAGTTTTCTTTCACGTTTTATGCAGGAACCATTAGACAGCCACTGGAATGCAGCCAAAAGAGTTCTTTGATATATCCAAGGAACAAAAGAGTTTGGTCTTCTTTACAAAAAGACTAAAAATTTTGTACTTGGTGGATTTTCAAATGCCGACTTTGCAGGCAGTATTGATGACAGGGCATCCACCTCAGGTTACTTAATGAACATGGGGTCAACTGCAGTTTCCTGGAGTTGCAAGAAGAAAAGTACAGTGGCCACTTCTTCAGCAGAAGCAGAGTACATTTCAGCATGGGAAGCAGCATGTGAGATTGTTTGGTTACGTCGAGTTTTACAGGACTTGGGGATTCCTCCAGCAGAAGCTACTTCATTATTCATCGACAATCAATCAGCAATAAAGCTTGCCAAGAATCCAGTTTTTCACTCAAAGACAAAGCATGTGGACACCAAGTATCATCATATCAGAACTTTTTTAAAAGTCCGGCCAAACTAAAAGTTCGGCGGAACTTTTAGTTTAGCCGAAATTTTAAGGCCGGTTTTTCTACCTCCAGCCAAAAATCTGGTTACCATTTTCATCAATGTAAATGATGGAGTAAGTTCAATTAATGGAAAAAAAGGTTCGGTTGAATTAATTTTAAGGTTCGGCCAAACTTGTGGGAGATTGAAATTTTTTAGCGCATTTCTCACAAAAGTGTAACCCATATTCATACTTTCGCCCAAAGGAAAATGATATTCCAGAGGAGCATATGAATAATGTCTTCATAGGGAATTTAAAGGATAACATCCAATATGAGGTTCGCCTTTGGGAACCTGATTCATTGGAGAAGGCATTCAAGTTGGAAAGCAAAATTGAAAGAAAAATTATGACAAGGAAGCCTAGCACTCACAACTATAAATATGGAAGTGTTACTACTCATATCCTTCCAAAAAATACAAGGTTGACATCACAAAAGTTGGAAGAAAAAAGAGCAAAAGGGCTTTGTGTAATATTCTTGTTTAGTGAATCTGCTAACTAGAATATTAATTTTTGACCAATTTTGTTATTATTACAGTTTTGACTTAGGAAATGTGGGTTTGGAAGCCCACAATTAAACTTAGGAAACTATAGGCCTCTAAACATTAGACTGAGGCAAATTATTGCAGCAATAGTGGAGAATGGGGCCCAATGAGGATAAAATGTGGCCCACATGGAGGCAGCGCAGTCATTGGTGTGTATTGGAGGCTAGAGGCATGAGGTGGGGTCCAAGGGAACGTTGGGAATACCTGGAAAAAAAGGAAGCGTAAGGCTCATTCTTGTCATTCATTAATATATTTCAAATTTGTTTATTGACATAACACTCTTGAGAAATTAGCCATGTTTTCATGTGTTTTTCAGCACGCAGGTGTCTTCGAGCGGAGATCCTAGCCTTTACTTTGGTGGACTTCGAGTGCCACCCCAAGGAAGGTGCTTAAACATATTGTTAGCCACCTATAAAATTTGTCATATAAAATGGTGGCTAAATCATTTTTGAAAGCCTTCAAGAGACAATTTTATTGCCAAATTGTTATTTCTTGAAGTCATATGAAGATGACTTATCCTTGAGTTAATCTTCACTGCTGTTTCCCTCTCAATTCTGAAAATCTGATGTTTTCATGAAGAAAACACTGCTGCAAAAACTCCTTTTTTCCCCTCATTTTACCCCTCCTTTCACTCATAATTAACCTCCATTTTATTCCCTTTTTCCCCATGAAATTCCTCTATTTTACCTCATTTCCCTTCATAAAAACCCCTTTGAATTGGTTTAAAACTCCTTTTTAAACCTTACCGAAACCCCCAAAATCCTTTGAAAATCCTTGAAAAATCATAAAAAACCCACTTTCACATTATAGGCCTAAGCCCCTTTTGGCTAAGCCCTAAAGCACTTCCCCACCATGCGACCCGGCACCAGAACCAAGCGTTAAGGTCCTGGGCGCTTATTGCAATCGGGTCATTCTATGTTCCTTTTCCCCTTTTGCATTCAAAATTTTCGATGCGATTGGCCCCTTGTCTTTTAAAAGGAACCCCCCACTCCTCTGCTTTCCTTCACATAACCCGTAGCCCGCAATCGGGTGCTAAAACATATTAAAACACCTTTCTGAAACCAAATTTTCCTTTGTATTTAATAAAAATCCGATTTTCTTATGTTTCAACAAGTCCCGACGGTTCATTGGTTGAGCGAATTCCAACCGTTGATTTAAACCAATCAATGATCTACAGGATCTAGCATCGGAGTTTTCCATTGGATGCGTTTATCACCCCCTCCTGATTGGCGAACTTCCGATGGATTCCCAACCATCGATCTATTCTGCCATTCCTAGATCTGACGGTCACCATTGCTCTTTCCTAAAGCCCGTTTTTTCGCCTTTGGCATTTACAAACCAATCTCCACCGTCGATCTGGTCCTGAGATCAACGGTCCTTTTTCAATCGCATCGGTGCTTTTTTCCCCTTGCCCCCGTCAATCACCATCTTCCGATTACATCTAGGCCATCCATACACTAAGATCCGACGGTCTAGATCAATCCTCCCTCCCCTTTGTTATTTCTCAAATCCCCACAGTGTAACCTTTTCGGCGAATCTCCGTCGTTGATCTCTGTAGATCAACGGCCCGCATTGACCCATTCTCCGCCCGACCCCTCACCTCATATTTTATTCATTGACCCTGAGATAGGATCTGGGCCATTCATTCCACTCATCCAATGGTCCAGATTCAGCCCGATAAGCCCAACTCCTTTGGGTCCTACCTTTCCCCAGATCAAATCTCTGTCGTTCATTCCCTAATCCAACGTCAAGATTAAAACAGCCTTAGCCCCGCCCCACCTTTTATCACCTGTGCATCTATTCTCCATCGTGCTCTCCTCACGACCGTCTGATCTAAGGCCCCAGATTTGACGGCTAGTGTGTGGTTTCGCTTAATTTTATGCCTGAAGGTTAATGATTTAAAATTACGCGATGAGGGCGGTTTTAAAAGGCCACGTGTCGGCTAGTAATGCATATCGCGTTCAAAAAGGTAAAACCGCCTTTCTCCCTTTTTGTCGCGCAAAACTGGCAGATTCTTCAGCCGAAACCACTTTCCCTACTTACATCGCATTTTCTCATGTTTGATATCCACCGTTGATCTATGAGATCTAACGGCTCACGTTCGATCTCGCATTTGATTCATCGCCCTCCGCCCATCCTCCAAGGGACTTCATAAGTGAATCTCTGCCGTTGATCTCTATGGACTAATCCAATCCAACGGCCCAGGATTATTCAGAAACCCCAAATTTTGTTTTAACGCATTTTTTCCCTCCGCCTAAGGTTTTTGCCCTTTTTCTTTCTAATTTCCCCCATTTCATTATAAAGTTTCCCCCCGCATTACAAAACCCAGATTGATCTCAACCATTCATCAATATGGATCAACGGTCCAGACTTAATCTCCTGCACCATTCATCCAACCGCCTCCCATTTGACCCCTGCGAGCAATCTCTACCGTTGGATGATTTCATCCAACTGTCACGATCTAACCTAAACCTATGAAGCATTATAAACCTTATCCCGCAGGATTTTTCATAATTTTGTTTGTTTGTGTAGGTTTTGACGGTTTGTGCATTGTTTTTAAAGAAAATTGAAGGCCAGGGATGACGATCCCCCATGCCTTTATTAATGAAAGAGATCATTCCACAGGGTTTCCCATAAATTTTTATCAGTACCTCATGATCACTGGAAACATTATAAACCTCTGTAACACCTGCACATCAACAAGACACAACAAAGTTTAATCAAGCAAAGGGTATCAGTGATAAAGGATCTAAGTCGAAGCAGAAACTCATGTTTGAATATTTTAGCATAGTTTTGAGGGATTACGGCCTAAATCGACTATCTAAAGCCTAATCCACTCAATAAAACATAATTTGAAGAATGGAAGACAGAAATTAGGCCTAATTATGCCTAACACACAGAATTAAAACAAATTAACAGTGTTTAAAGAAAATCAATAATTTATATCAGGCCGAGAAGCCTCCACTGCCACATCAGAGGCTAATTGAATCCTCTCTGGCTACCAAAAGCCACCTGCAGCCTCAAAGCATTCAAAGGAGGCATAGTTATTGCAAAACATAAGATATTTTCCTTAATACAGTTGAACAGTTATTTCAAGCCAAAGGGACTTATTGCAAACTATCAGCTGAGTTATTACAAAGATAAAAAAGAGCCTTAAAGTCAACAAAATCCTCCCAGCAAGCTTTATACTTAATGTAAACCAATTAATACAGAGGAAATATCAGAGAGTTTCTCCATTGAGCCCCTCAAAGGCCGAGAAACATTAAATTGTATTAATTGAACTTAGAAGATATTTTATCCTATCCCACCTCCTCATTTCTTCTATAAATACTTCTATAGAAGATGAGATAATGTTGGTCACTGCATATCTATTGCTTGTAAATAGTTTATTGAAGCTGTTTTAAGCTCTATTTGTAATTGAAGATACCTAAGTTAAGATGAGAAGTTTGAAGCTGTAGAGAACCATTGGACTTGAAGATTGTAACTGGTTTCAAGCATCAAATACAAGCTAATTTATGGGATCCTGGTCTATGTCAACGGTGATGTTTCCTTATTGTAAATTGTTATTTTATTTCTGTTTCCATTCTGTTCATCTTCTCTAATAAAGAACAGCAATTATAGAGTTAGGATTTACTGTCAAAGGTAATCTGCTCTTACTGATAAGCTTTATCTACATGTTTTCTTCTAATTGTGTCTTTTAGGAATGATTTAATACAGTCCAAGAATTCAAGATGTCGGTGTTCCCTTCTCTTACTATCTAGACTTTAAACATTATTCTTGAATGCTATTTTCAGTTTCTGCCAAGTAAAGTTGAACTAGGGAAGTCTATGGTGAGCCCTGTCCTCTAGTTTTATCTCCAAAGGTTGTATGAAATTTTCCCTAAGAGTATGTTGAAAGCAGGCTAGGTTCAAAGTCCTTACCTAATCTTAGACTATTTTTTGTTATCTTAATTGTTTGTCTTGAAATTTTGCTTAGTAAAGCAGAGCTAGGGAAGTTTATGGTGAGCCCTGTCCTCTAGTTTCTTCTCCAGCAGTTGCTTTGAAAATTTTCCCTTAGAATATGCTGAAAGCAGGATAGGTTCAAATTCCTTACTTGATCTTAAGCTATTCTTTTTGTGTTTTAAATGTTTTCTATTGAAAGTGCATCAAAAGCAGGCTAGTTTCAAAGTACTTACCTGATCTTAGATTACTTTTATGTCTTTCTTAAGTGTATTCCAAAAGCAGGATAGTTTCGAAGTACTTACTTGATCTTAGGCTACTCTTTGTTCTTCATTTGTTTAAATTCCCCTTCTTATTGTTTCATTTCATTCCATAAAATCAACTTTAAAGAGATCCTTAGACATAGATGAATTGCCCCATGGACCACTCTTGAACCTTGTTGTTTCAATTAAATCCTACTATGACTCCATATCCCAATGGATTGAAGTTGTGTCTTGCCTATCTTCCTAGCTGAATCAATTTTCACTTTCATTTACCTTCACCCTTCATTTAGACTTCCTTCACCTTCATGATATCTTTGCCCAAACAAAACAAACAAAAACCTTGTTCTTCATAACTATCCTAATATCACACATAAAAGCCTTAAATATAAATAAATCTTTGCACTTATAGAGAGATCCCTCTCTGGATTCAGGAGGGCTAGATCCTAGAATCCCAAATTGGTTCAAATGTACTCTCGCAGCTTTAGTCTCACCAATCTGCTATAATTACGGGGAGCTAACATTTCTGGCGACTTCGCTGGGGATTTCTAAGTTAGTGAGAATCTAAGTACACCTTAAGACTCCAGAAAGCCCTTGATTCAAGAACATTTGGTATATTAGCTAGCTGAGCCACCAGGCATAACATTTCTGGCGACTCCGTTGGGGATTTCTGAGTTAGTGAGAATCTAAGTACACCTTAAGACTCTAGAAAGCCCTTGATTCAAGAACATTTGGTATATTAGCTAGTTGAGCCACCAAGAATAACATTTCTAGTGACTCCACTAGGGATTTCTGAGTTAGTGAGAATCTAAGTACACCTTAAGACTCCAGAAAGCCCTTGATTCAAGAACATTTGGTATATTAGCCAGCTGAGCCACCAGGCATAACATTTCTGGTGACTCCACTGGGGATTTTGAGTTGAAATCCTTAAAACAAGACACTTAGTGTTCAGTGAGTACAAACAACCATATTCAAGCACTACCGAGCAAATGGTAATCATGATAAAACTTATTTGAATCAGTGACAAACTAAGGAAACCTTAGGATTCTCATAAGAGCTTATCAAAACTTGAAGGATCAGCTAGCTTAGCCATAAGAGTAGACTTTTTTTGTCTCATCACCATAGCTAAGTGTTGAAATGGATTTAGGATACTCTTAGAACCCATAGGACTGAAAAAACTCAAAAAACCCAAAAACATTTCAAATTGGAATTCAAATAAACATGGTGGTGGACCATAAAACCTTTTACCTCTAAAAGAGCTAAAAATTCCCACCTGGTGACTCCACAATCCTAAACAAACCTTAAGACTCCACTGGGAAAACCCATTATCATCATAACATCATAGAAACTCAATTAGAGGACTTTAGGATTAAAGTTTTCTTGTTTAAAAGATCAGTTAGCCTATTAAAGATTGTCATATTTGGTTAAACTTTCATTGTTTAGTTGGGTCTAAAAAACACAACATAGTGGCTCCTAGAAATATTCATACTAGAGCTTACTTTGACCCAAACCCTCCTGAGATAGTTTATAACCCTAAAAGAATCCTTAGGAAGTCTCCCGAGGTTAAATCTTCAACTGTTTTCATATCACCCCTTAGAGCTAATTTTGTTCCTGAAAACCTTGTAGCTCTACAACAATCACAAGTTGACTTAAGAAATCCATTTAGAACTAGGTCACTTGAGGATTTAGATCAGTTAGATTTTGAATCTCCACTTTCATCCCAAGATAGAAGTGAGCATCCTAGTAGCAAAGAAACTACACCACCTGATTTACATTTCCTTCATAATTTTGGTTTCTCTCACCCTAGATCAGCTCAAAAATCTATTGTTGTTCCATCCACATCTGTTCTTCATACATCCACTATCCAAACCACTCCATTCCATCCCACTCTCCCTCTTGTCAACCCACCACTTGTAAACCCCCCACTTTTTCCACAACCTCCTATCATGGCAACATGGTATGCTCCCTTAGTCCTTCCTTTACCTTTAGTCAATCTCCCACAAGACTATCAGTCCAAGATACCATTGTATGATGCCAGTAATGCTACTACTGTCTCACAACATGTGGATAAGATGAATGACTACTTTGACAGAAATGAGATTGATGATGAAACTGTCAAACCTGGATTATTTGCTTAGAGTTTAGGGGGAGAAGTAAGAAAATGGTTCAAAGGCTTAACCCCTCACAGTATTAATGATCTCCAAGCCTTCCATCAGTTATTCCTAAACAAAAGGGAAGTCAGAAAAAACCATCTTCAAATACTTTTTGATTATAAGAATCTCCAAAGAAACACTGGGGAGAGCGTACAAGCTTATTGCACTAGGTTCAATAGTGTTTATAATGCCCTTCCCCCAGATTTAAAACCCCTACAAGGCTCAGCTTTAAACAAGTTTCTTGAAGGATTTGATCCCGAAATGGATTATTAACTTAGAGAAAGAGATCCTATGACTCTAGAAGATATGCAAAAAGGAGCTCTTGCTGTGGAAGTTAATTTAATGGAGAAAATAGCAAGAATGAGGAATGAGAAGAAAGTAACCTTTAGAGAGGAATCCACACCTTCCAAATATAGCTCAAAGATGGAGAGAATGATGGAGGAGATGATGAAAAAGATGAGCATACTTGAGAGAGCACAAGCTAGTCAAAACCAAACAGCTCCTCAAAATAGAAATCAAAACCAAAATCAGAATTTTAGGAGAAACCAGCCTCAAAGCAGACCAAGAGAGGATGATCAACAGATCACTCCTCCTTTTCATCAAAATTATGTAAGTGAGGTTGAAGAAACAAGTGAGCAAATAGAGGAAGATGACATCAACATGCTGGGAGTAGATAATGATGATTTTGAAGTTCATTACAATAGAAAACAAGGTCTATACACACCCTATGATGATAAAAGATATGAGGATGAAAGTTATTATCAAGAAACGCAAAATGTCATCATAGAGACTCAGAAAGAGTATGACCTTAGGAGTAAAATAAATCAAGAAACTCCCAAGACTAAGACCTCTGAAATTTTTGCAAAAAATAGCCCTGTGAATAAACCCAAGACTACAAAACAGAAAGATAAAACAGTGGCTGGAAATTCTGATTAAAACAAGAAAAAGGCCCTAAAAATACTGAAAAACAGAATGCAGACCTTAGTAGCATTAGCACCTCAGCTAATGCTCCTGTTAAAACAATTTTGACAAATGTAAATAGAGGAAATCAGCAAAATGATTTTGCTGATAGAATGGCATTTAATAAGGTTGAAACAAGCACTTCAAAGAATCAGATGCCTTTTAGTTTGGAGTAGGAAATTTCCAGAATCAAAATCTATGTTCCTCTCACTAAATTAGCTGCCCAAGATGTATATAGATCTCAAATTTTGAAGGCTTTAAACATAGAAGAAAATAATGAAACTGTCAATCTTAATGATGACCAGCCAGAGCTCATATTCGGTCTTAAGATTGAGGGTAGATATCAAGAGGGACCAGTTCCTCCTTTTTATGTTAGTTTAAATGTTCATGACAAAATTTTGCACAACGCCATGCATGATTCAGGGGCCTCTCACAATTTAATGCCCAAAGCTGTAATGGAGAGTCTCAGCCTTGAAATCACTAGACCTTACAAAGATCTTTACTCCTTTGACTCAAGTAGAGTGAAATGTTTAGGATTCATCAAAGACCTCTGTGTAAACTTAGCACAAATTCTAGCCAAGTGTTTAGTCATGGATATTGTAGTCGTTGACGTACCCCCAAAATATGGTATGTTGTAATCAAGATCATGGGGAGCTAAGTTACAAGGAACAATGCAGATGGACATGACATATGCAACCATCCCTGTTTTTAATCAAACGAGAAGACTTTACAATGAATCTCATATGCAATACATGGTTACTAGCCAAGAAAGACCGCACAACTCTCCCCTTTATTCTGTAAATATAGGCCTTGACTCATTTATCCTGTTCAATGACGAAATATTCATTGAACAAGTGACCTTAACTGAATTAATGGCAGATAGAGAGGATGAGGAAGATCAGATAGAACTGTCGAAACAGTTTGCTAAACCAGAAAACTATAGCAAACAAAACATGGTTCTAGAGCTATAAATCATTCATCCTTTGCTTTTAAACCTTGACAGTCAAGAAAGAATTCCTCAACACAATGAAAAACATGAGGAATTAAAACAAATTCAATGAAGTGTTGATCTTCAAGAACAATCCGAAAGCACGTTAGTTGAAGAGGATAGTAACCAAACTGATGAAACTGAAACTAATCCTCTTTGGAGTATGCACTTTGATGGATCTTGTACTAAGAGTGATGTAGGTGTGGGGGTGTGGCTTCACAATACAATGAACAATCATACTGAAGGACATTCCTGCAAATTAAACTTTCAATGCACCAATAACATAGCCGAGTATTAAGCCCTTCTTTTAGGCCTGTATTTATTGAAGAAATTAGGGGGAAAAAGAGTAAAGGTGCATGGTGATTCGGAATTAATAATTAGGCAAGTGAATGGGGAATATACTGCAAAACATCCTAGACTTAGAGCCTATAGAAATGATGTCATGGATTTATTGAAAACATTCGAGGAATTTAAACTAATTTTTATCTCAAGCAACCAAAATATCCAAGCTAATGGTTTGGCTTTTGCTGCTAGAACATGCCTGACTCCTTATGAAACCAAAAAATGTACAACTCAAATTAAATTTAGACCAGACGTTCCTGATAATGAGAAATATTGGCAAGTGTTTGATGGAGACAAACAAATAGAATACTTCCTGCAGTCCATAAATGAATTTGAACTACCAAGTTCAGACTCAGATTATGAGGATGACTGTCCTAGTGAAGAAAACATACTTGATGAAGAAGGAAACTCTCCAAAGATTTCTTATATGAATCTATTGCCTAAAAAACTTGTAAACATAATAGAAATTGTTGCAGAGTTAGAAAAATAAGACTTAGAAACTCTGCAGTCTAACAATGAAAGTTTGCCAAAGGGACTGGTCCCTTTAGAAGAGTTTTTTGATTTCAACAATGTGGCCAAGAAGCCAAAGCTGGAGCCTATGGAAACTGAAGTTGAAGAGTGTAATATAGGCAGTGAACTAAAACCAAAGATGATCAAAATGTCTAAAACATTGCCAGCTCACATCAAACTGAAATACATAGAGTTGTTTAAAGAATTTTCTGATGTCTTTGCATGGAGTTATGAGGATCTGAAATCCTATGACACTAAAATAATTTAGCACAAGATACCTCTCAAGGACAACCAAAAGCCATTTAAACAAAAACTGCGCAGAATAAACCCTATTCAGTTACCTTTGGTTGAGAAGGAAATCAAGAAAATGTATGAAGCTAGTATTATTGTCCCTATTAGATATTCAGAGTGGGTGTCTAATCTAGTGTCAGTTAGGAAGAAAATAGGATAGATAAGGCTTTGTATAGACTTTAGAGACTTAAACAAAGCCTCATTGAATGACAACTACCCTTCACCCAAAATGGATCATATTTTACAAAGGGTAGTTGGTTCTAAAATAATTTCTTTGCTATATGGCTACTTAGGATATAATCAGATTTTAGTACATCCTGATGATGAACTCAAGATAGCTTTCACTACACCTTAGGGCACTTTCATGTATGTGAAAATTCCCTTTGGTTTAATGAATGTTGGTGCTACATTTCATAGAGCCATGGATATTGCATTCTCGGAAGAATTGGGCTACTTCAACATTATTTACCTTGATGATGTCACTGTTTTTTCCAAAACAGATGAAGAGCACTTAGAACACTTGAGAAAAGTATTCAAGAAATGCAGAAAGTTTGGGATATCTTTAAATCCAAAGAAAACATTGTTTGGTCTCCAAGAAGGTAAACTTCTTGGGCACATCATATCAAAAGAGGGGATAAAGATATACCCAAAGAGGATTGAGGCTATATTGCAAATCACTCATCCTAGAAACATCAAGGAACTTCAATATTTCATTGGAAAGATTAATTTCTTGAGAAGGTTCATACCCAACTTAGCTGAGCTCCTTAGAAACATAACAAACATGCTGAAAAATGAGCAAGGAGTTAAATGGACCTTGGAAGCAAATAAATCTTTTGAGCTGGTAAAACAAGCGTTAACCAAAACACCAATTCTAATAAGTCCTGATTTTTCAAAATATTTTTACATTTTTTCATTTTCATCAAAACATACAATAGCTACTGTCTTATTGCAAAAAAATCCATAAGGACAAGAACAGCCCATTGCATTATTTAGCAAGGCATTGAGAGATGCTCCTCTGAAGTACAACATTATGGAAAAACAAGCCTTTTCCTTAATCAAAGCCTTAAAATACTTCAGATTTTACATTCTACACTCCCACATCATTGCCTTTGTTCCACATTCAGTTGTGAAAGACATTCTAACACAGGACCCATATGGTAAGAGAGGTAAGTGGATAGCTGTGATACTTGAATATGATTTAGATATCAAGCCCACTAAACTCATTAAAGGCCAAGGACTAGCTATATTAATGGCTGAATTAAATTTTGAAGTTCTTGATATAAATATGATAAATGCTTTAGATGAACAAGAGGAAATGTCAACTCCCATTGTTGAAGACCATTTTATGAATTCCTCTTGGTATGCTGATATTCTATATGTTTTTCTTAATTTGAATACACCTCCTGGTTTATAAAAAATGAAGGAAAGGTTTTTAAAGTTAAAAGCTGTAAACTACTACAATGTAGATAAATGTCTTTATTGGAAAAATGAAAGTGGGGTATTGCTTAAATGTTTACCTGAGAATGATGCAGAGAAGGTTAAGCACGAGTTCCATGAAGGAGAATGTGGAGGCCACCTCTACTGGAAGACTACATCCAACAAAATCCTTAGAGTTGGTTACTATTGGCCCACCCTCTTTCTAGATGTACACAAGATGATAATTGTCTGTCATAAATGCCAACTTTTTGAAGGCAAAAGAAAATTACTTCCCTTACCTCTGCATCCAATCATTGTTGAAGCTCCTTTTCAACAATGGGGTTTAGACTTCATAGGATAAATCCATCCACCCTCATCTGCCCAACATAGATGGATTCTCACTGCAACTAACTACTTTACCAAATGGATAGAATTCATCCCTTGTAGACAAGCCAATGACTCTGTCATCATAAAATTCATCGAGACTCATATCCTCTCTAGATTTGGCTGTCCTAGCAAGATCATCACCGATAATGCTGCAGCATTTGGATCCAAAAATATGGTGGAATTCTGTCACAAATATCAGATAACATTGGGTCATTCTACTGCTTATTACCCTCAAGGTAATGGTTTGGCAGAATCCTCAAACAAAATTTTGGTAAAAATAATCAAGAAGTTGCTGGAGGACAACAAGAAGTCTTGGCACACGAAGCTAGTACATGCACTATGGGCTGACAGATTAACACTTCAGAAATAAATTGGAATGTCACCCTACCAGCTTGTGTATGGAATAGATGCAATTTTTCCAACCAGCCTTGGTGTACCAGTCATGAAGCTGATCCAAGAAGTACAGTCTAAAGAAAATGACATGATAAGAAGGATAAATCAGACTATACATCTTCAACAAACCAGGGAGGAGGTCTAAAACAGAGCATTACAAAAGCAAGAGAGCATCAAGAAGCTTTTTGATAGAAGGAAAAAAGCCAGTAATTTTAACATTGGTGACAAAGTGCTAAAGTGGGATTCAAGGAGAGAAGACAGGGGCAAGCATGGGAAATTTGATAACTTATGGCTTGGCCCTTATCTCATTCATTCTACTGCTGGTAACAATGCTTATTTCTTGCAGGAATTTAATGGAGCTGAACTGTTTGGGGGTCTTGTCAATGGCAGGATGCTCAAACATTATTTCTCTTAATCCTATCATGTTTGGAAGCCTTTTTATATTTTTCCTCATTATAAATATTTCATCCATCATTGCATTCAAAGTTAGAAAAAAGAAAAATACAAAAAACAATAGAAGATAGAAAAGAGGGCAGAGAGAAAACAAGAAAGGTATACCCCCATATCAAAAAAGAGAAACAAAGTCTGAAAGTGTGCAAGCTCAAATGCCACTCCTGAAAAACACACTTCTAGTTATTCATACAGCCTAATCATGACTAATTAGTTTTCAATTTACTGCTGATAGGTTAGTGAAATAGATTTTCCAAACAGCTTAATCTTGGCTTATCAGTTGGGTAGATTAGGGTAGAAAATAAAGGTTAAAACAAGCCAAAAATCTAAACCTATGATTTTCCAAAATAAGAATGACTCTAATCTGTTTTAATCATGAGTCAAAGACACAAGCGAACTGGTTCTAATAAGCCCAAAACTTGAACCAGATAACAAAGAAAAAACAGCTCAAACAAACTCAAAAACAGAGCTGAAGAAAAAGAAGGATATTCTTAAAACTTTCAGATCTTAAGCCTTCACCATTTTGATTTAATTTTCTGCAAAATAATAATCTATGTGCAGCTTGTTTTTATGCCATAGGTCAGCAACACGTTAGACTGTTCAATCCTGACTTGGCTGCTTTTTAAATTTCCTGTTTTAGAAATTAGAGAATAAAAATCTGTTAGATAGTCTAATCCTAACAGATAGTAGTTAGGTAGAGAAGCTTATGAACTCGACTGTTTAATCTGAGTTCATGGAGAAATAAGAAGTATACTTAGATTAGTTTTTTATTTCAAAAGAATAAAATGTTTATAAAAGAGTTTTCCAATCCAAATGCACTCTCAAAGAATAAAAAATGTTAGATCAGTAGGATTGGGTAGGTAGAAGGCTTGTTTGATAGAGTTCCATTGTTTTTCATGGCTGCTAACATTATCAGAACAAAATAAGATCATCCAAGTAAAGAAAGTTGTAGCCCAATGGATGAGGCATTGATCAGCCCCCGAGAGAATACAAGTCTGAAATTCTTGACACCTTCAAGAAGATGCCATCCCCATGTGGAGCCATTGTTAGCCACCTATAAAATTTGTCATATCAAATGGTGTCTAAATCATTTTTGAAAGCCTTCAATAAAAAAATTTATTTCCAAATTGTTAGTTCTTGAAGTCTTATGAAGATGACTTATCCTCGAGTTAATCTTCACTATTGTTTCCCTCTCAATTCTAAAAATCTGTTGTTTTCCTGAAGAAAAGACTGCTGCAAAAACTCATTTTTTCCCCTCGTTTTACCACTCATTTCACTCATAATTAACCTCCATTTTATTCCCTTTTTCCCCATGAAATTCCTCTATTTTCCCTCATTTCCCTTCTTCCCTTCATAAAAACCACTTTGATTTGGTTTAAAACTCCTTTTTAAACCTTACCGAAACCCCCAAAATCCTTTGAAAATCCTTGAAAAATCATAAAAAACCCACTTTCACATTATAGGCCTAAGCCCCTTTTAGCTAAGCCCTAAACCACTTCCCCACCATGCGACCTGGCGCCGAAACAAAGCATTAAGGCCCTGGGCGCTTATCGCAATCGGGGCGTTCTATGTTCCTTTTCCCCTTTTGCATTCAAAATTTCTGATGTTCTTTTAAAAAGAATTCCCCACTCCTCCGCTTTCTTTCACATAACCTGGAGTCCACAATCGGGCGCTAAAACATATTAAAACACCTTTCCAAAAAAAAAATTTCCTTTGTATTTTATAAAAATCTGATTTTCTTATGTTTCAAAAAGTTCCGATGGTTCATTGGTTGAGCGAATTCCAACCGTTGATTTAAACCAATCAACGATCTACGGGATCTCACATCGGATTTTTCCATTGGATGCATTTATCACCCCCTCCCAATTGGTGAACTTCTGATGGATTCCCAACCGTTGATCTATTCTGCCATTCCCAGATCTGACGGTCCCCATTGCTCTTTCCCAAAGCCCATTTTTTCGCCTTTGGCATTTACAATTCAATCTCCACAGTCGATCTGGTCCTGAGATCAACAGTCCTTGTTCAATCACATCAGCGCTTTTTCCCCCTTGCCCCCACCAATCACGATATTTTGATTGCATCTAGGTTGTCCATACACTAAGATCTGATGGTCCAGATCAATCCTCCCTCCCCTTTGTTATTTCTCAAATCCCAACAGTGTAACCTTTTCAGGAGATCTCTGTCGTTGATCTCTGCAGATCGACAGCCCGCATTGACCCATTCTCCGTCCGACCCCTCACCTCATATTTTATTCATTGACCCCAAGATTGGATCTGGGCCATTCATTCCACTCATCCGACGATCCAGATTCATCCCGATAGGCCCAACTCCTTTGGGTCCTACCTTTCCCCAGATCAAATCTCTGTCGATCATTCCCTGATCCGACAGTAAATATTAAAACCTCCTTGGCCTCGCCCCACCTTTTATCACCCGTGCATCTATTCTCCATCGCACTCTCCTCACGATCATCTGATCTAAGGCCCCAGATCTGATGGCCGCGTGTGGTTTCACGTAATTCTATGCTTGAAGGTTAATGATTTAAAATTACGCGATGAGGGCGGTTTTAAAAGGCCACGTGTTGGCCAGTAATGCATATCACATTCAAAAAGGTAAAACCACCTTTCTCCCTTTTCGTTGCATGAAACCGGTAGTTTCTTCAGTCGAAACCACTTTCGCCATTTACACCGCATTTTCCCATGTTTGATCTCTGTCGTTGATCTCTGAGATCTAACGGCTCACATTCAATCTCGCCTTTGATTCATCGCCCTCTGCCCATCCTCCAAGGGACTTCATAAGCAAATCTTCGTCATTGATCTTTATGGACTAATCCAATCCAACAACCCAGGATCGTTCGGAAACCCCAAATTTTGTTTTAACACATTTTTTCCCTCCGCCTAAGGTTTTATGCCCTTTTTCTTTGTAATTTCCCCCATTTCATTATAAAGTTTCCCCCCGCATTACAAAACTCGGATTGATCTCGATCGTTGATCAATATGCATCAACAACCCGGACTTAATCTCCTACACCATTCATCCAACTGCCTCCCATTTGATCCCCACGAGCAATCTCTGTTGTTGAATGATTTCATCCAACGGTCATGATCTAACCTAAACCTATGAAGCAGTGTAAACCTTATCCTGCAAGATTTTTCATAATTTCATTTTTTTGTGCAAGTTTTGACAGTTTGTGCATTGTTTTTAAAGAAAATTGAAGGCCAGGGATGACGATCCCCCACGCCTTTATTAATGAAAGAGATCATTCCACAGGGTTTCCCATCAAGGTTTATCAGTGCCTCATGAGCATTGGCAACATTATAAACTTTTGTAACACCTGCACATCAACAAGACACAGCAAAGTTTAATCAAGCAAAGGGTATCAGTGTTAAAGGATCTAAGTCGAAGCAGAAACCCATGTTCAAATATTTTAGCATAGTTTTGAGGGATTACGGCCTAAATCGACTATATAAAGCGTAATCCACTCAATTAAATACAATTTTAAGAAAGGAAGACAGAAATTAGGCCTAATTATGCCTAACACATAGAATTAAAACAAATTAACAGTGTTTAAAGAAAATCAATAATATCTATCAGTCCGAGAAGCCTCCACTACCACATCAGAGGCTAATTGAATCCTCTCTAGCTACCAAAAGCCACCTGCAGCCTCAAATCATTCAAAGGAGGCATAGTTATTGCATAACAGAAGATATTTTCCTTAATACAGCTGAACAGTTATTTCAAGCCAAAGGGACTTATTGCAAACTATCAGTTGAGTTATTACAAAGATAACAAAGAGCCTTAAAGTCAACAAAATCCTCCCAGCAAGCTTTATACTTAATGTAAACCAATTAATACAAAGGAAATATCAGAGAGTTTCTCCATTGAGCCCCTCAAAGGCTGAGAAACATTAAACTATATTAATAGAACCTAGAAGATATTTTATCCTATCCCACATCCTCATTTATTCTATAAATACTTCTATAGAAGATGATATAATGTTGGTCACTGCATATCTGTTGCCTGTAAATAGTTTATTGAAGCTACTGTAAGCTCTGTTTGTAATTGAAGATACCTAAGTTAAGATGGGAATTTTGAAGTTGTAGAGAACCATTGGACTTGAAGATTGTAACTGGTTTGAAGCATCAAATAAAAGCTGATTTATGGAATCCTGGTCTATGTCAACGGTGATGTTTTCCTTATTGTAAATTGTTATTTGATTTATGTTTCCATTATGTTCATCTTCTCTGATAAAGAACAGCATTTATAGAGTTAGGATTTACTTTCAAAGGTACCCTACTCTTATTGATAAGCTTTATCTACATGTTTTCTTATAATTGTGTTTTTTAGGAATGATTTAATACAGTCCAAGAAGTCAAGATGTTGGCATTCCCTACTCTTACTGTCTAGACTTTAAACATTATTCTTGAATGTTATTTTCAGTTTCTGCCAAGTAAAGTTGAACTAGGGAAGTCTATGGTGAGCCCTATCCTCTAGTTTTATCTCCAAAGGTTGTATGAAAGTTTCCCTAAGAGTATGTTGAAAGTAGGCTAGGTTCAAAGTCCTTACCTGATCTTAGACTATTCTTTGTTATCTTAATTTTTTGTCTTGAAATTTTTCTTAGTAAAGTAGAGCTAGGGAAGTTTATGGTGAGCCCTGTCCTCTAGTTTCTTCTCCAACAGTTGCTTTGAAACGTTTCTCTTAGAATATGCTGAAAGAAAGATAGGTTCAAAGTCCTTACTTGATCTTAAACTATTCTTTTTGTGTTTTAAATGTTTTCTATTGAAATTGCATCCAAATTAGGCTAGTTTCAAAGTACTTACCTGATCTTAGATTACTTTTATGTCTTTCTTAAGTGTATGCCAAAAACAGGATAGTTTCAAAGTACTTACTTGATCTTAGGCTTCTCTTTGTTCTTCATTTGTTTAAATTCTCCTTCTTATTGTTTCATTTCATTCCATAAAATCAACTTTAAAGAGATCCTTAGACATAGATGACTTGCCCCATGGACCACTCTTGAACCTTGTTGTTTCAATTAAATCCTACTATGACTCCATAGCCCAATGAATTGAAGTTGTTTCTTGCCTATCTTCCTAGCTGAATCAATTTTCACTTTCATTCACCTTCACCCTTCATTTAGACTTCCTTCACCTTCATGATATATTTTCCCAACCAAAACAAACAAAAACCTTGTTCTTCATAACTAGCCTAATATCACACATAAAATCCTTAAAGATAAATCAATCTTTGCACTTATATAGAGATCCCTTTCCGGATTTAGGAGGGCTAGATCCTAGAATCCCAAAGTGGTTCCAATGTCCTCCCTGCAGCTTTAGTCTCACCAATCTATTGGAATTACAGGGAGCTAACACATATTTCGATCATTTCAACATCAGAGATCCTATTCTATAGTGCATTCCCTTCATAAACAACACAGAGGCTGTGAAGTCACTTGAGGAAGTCACTCCGGGAGTCGGGGAGTGAGTAGGAGTTTTTGATGGCATCCAACACAGAATTATTAGGAGGTCTGAATTTCCCATCAATTCAGTGAGCCAAGCCCAAGAGGGCCAATTTCCAGGGTGAAGCTTTTGGAAAACCCTTCATGGGATATTCTAGGTTTATTGAGTAGAGTCCAGGGTTAAATTCCTAGAATTTTATGAGCAGTTCAACAGGCCCTAGTAGCAGATCATTTGGAGCAGCAACAACATTTTTAGTCACTTTCCAACGCAGAGATACAACCATGCAGAAATTAGAATTTGGCAGTGTTCAATAATAATTTTGAGGGATTCTCTTCCTTGTCTCGAGAAATCCCAGGTGCACTCATTCTAGCACCCCATTTTGTACACATTCCTCATCATTTATAAAATGGATCAACGCAGTTCTGTGGCTTGATGGTATTCTAAATTCTATGTTTATTTTTTCTATGTGTGTTATGTCTATGTATGCCAGTTTATTTTTTTAAATTACCTTTGAGGATATTACAGTGGTATCAGAGCTCATAGACTTGGCTCAGCATATGGGAGCAGTGTATTCTATGACACTTGAAGATAAGAAAAACATGACATACCAGAGGCAGAGGTACATGAGAAGAGAAAGAGAGTTAGAAATCACTTTAGACCCTGTGACTAGTGAACCGAAGGTTATCGAGACAAGAATGGGGGACGCAGAAGGGGAGAAGAGGAGTATGGATGAGGAATTTTCTCACCTTCTATTGAAGGTAGTGCAAGACCCCACGAAGAAAATTGAGGAGATGGGTCATCGGAAAAACAATGGCAGTAAAGGAAAGGAGGTCCAAGGGGATTTCCAGGTGGGAGAAGGATCTGACACCTCAAAGCACCAAGAATCACTTAACCCAAATATGCTTGCAGTACCATATACACCCCCACAGTCTATTATTCCTACATTCCTGGCTTCAGGAACAGGAGGACAATAGGAGCAAGAGGAATCTCACTATGGAGGGTACTTCCTAGAGTACCGGTCCTGTGGCCCAGAGTTCAGGAGGGCCATTACTTTCAAATATTTATGTCGACTGAAGGGAAGAAACAAACCCAGAGGACAGAGTGGAGGAGTCTACATGTAGGGGAATGACTTATAGCATACTATGGAGATGTTTTTTCTACCGACTTTTGATGCCTCCTCTAAGAGCTTGGCCAAGGTATGGGTTGAGAAACTGGATGTTTACTTCCAGCTTAACCAGTTGACTGAGGGAGAGGCAATCAATATTTTCATGCTACATGTGGATGGGGAGGCTCATTACTAGTGGTTCCATGGGTTGACCATGCTGGGACACGTAGGGGTCACAACATATGATGAGTTCACCAGAAGGGTGCTACATCGATTTGAGAGGAAGGACCTGTAGGAGTATTCTGGGGAGCTGACCAAGCTCAAGTAGTCCAAGAATGCGAAGGTGTACATCTCAAATTTTTAGAGACTATCAGTGATGGTACTAAACCTGTCAGAGTCCAACAGTATTTATATGTTCATAGAGAGACTGTCAGATCCATTTCGGGGGCTAGTGAGGTCCAACAGACCCACTACACTATAGGAAACAGTGGGGAGAGTTAGGGAATTATAGGATGCCCTACCGAGAGCTATGGCACCTCTTCCAAACAAACCTAGTTTCAAGAAAATGGGAAGAGACATGAGATTCCCACCACATAGAGCCAACCAAGGACATGGACAATGGATGATGATACTTAGAGAGACCTTCAGAGGAAGAATTTATGCTTCACTTTTCAGGAGCCATGGGCACTAGGCCATAAGTGTGCAGCAGGAAAGGCCCACTACATAGAGGTCTTCTTAGGTAGTGATGGGGAGAAGGTGACATATTTTGAGATGGGAGGAGATGATAGCGCAACACTACGAGACGGAGGGCCACCACCACCACCCCCACTAGTAGCAAGTGGGGATGAATTTGCATCTTTGAGAGGGGTCCTCACATCACTGTGTGGGGTACCCAAGTTCCTGACTATGAGGATCAGAGGGACAATTCAGGGGAAATGTGTATCACTAGTGTTAGTGGAAAATTATGCCACTCACAACTTTATTAATTCTTAGATGGTCTAGAAGAAAGGCATTACCACAGATGGGTTTGAGGGGTTTTCCGTTATTGTGTTGGGTGACAAGACCATGCAGTGCATGTGTTATGCTCTCGCTTTGACTATTAACATGGGGAATTACTCCATGAAAAACCACTTATTTTTGGTTGACATTCTGGACACCAACATAGTGTTGGGAGTCCAGTGGCTCTACGAACTTGGCAGAGTCACCACTGGTTGGAGGAATTTGGAGACGGAGTTCTTGGATCCATATGGAAAACTAGTGTTGTTGAGGGGTATGCACTCCTACCCCCCACAGAAAATCTTGACCCACATGATGGAGGTTGACTTGAGGCATGGAGATCTTGAGTGGGTTGTAGTTAAAGATTTCTAAGGCATGGGGCGTGACCAAGCCACCACATCCGGAGATTCAAGCCATCCTTGATAGGTACCCTATAGTATTTGGAGATGTACCACCCGGCCAACCACCTAACCGAGGATTTGAGCATACCATAGAGTTGGAGCCCTAAGTACAGGAAATGATCACTACTCCCTATAGGCATCCTAAGGCCTACTGAGATGAGATAGAGAGAGTCCTTCATGAGCTCTTGGAATTGGTACACATCAAGCCCAACTCTAGCCCATTTGCTTCATTAGTTGTTCTGGTGAAGAAGGATGGGACCCTGCATATGTGCATTGATTACAAGGCCCTCAATAATAATACCATGAAGAAATACTACCCCATACCACACATTGATGAGTTGATGGATGAGTTGAGGGGAGCCAAGTTCTTCTCAAATATTGATCTACATTTCGAGTACCACCAGATTCGAGTGAGGGGCAAGGATGTCCCTAAGATAGCTTTCTAGTGCCACTATGGGAACTTTGAGTTCCTAGTTATGCCCTTTGGGAAAACCAATGCATCGGCCACCTTCCAATCATGTATGAACCACGTATTTCATGGAAAACTAAGGAAGTTTGTGATAGTGTTCTTTGACGACATTTTGATCTACAGCCGGGAATGGGAGGAGCACTTGCAGCATGTTGAGGCAGTTTTGCGTATCCTGGAGGAGCAGAAGTTCTATGCTGAGTTGTCAAAGTGCGAGTTTGGGTTGACCGATATGTTTTATTTTGGGGCATATCATCAGTTTTGATGGAGTGCATGTGCATGAGGATAAGATCTGAGCCATTAGAGATTGGCCAGAGCCCAGGAACATGATAGATCTGAGGGAATTTGTGGGCATTTACACCTACTATCGGAAGTTTGTGAAGGGGTTTTCACAGTTTTCCACACCCCTTACCGATTTGACAAAGAAAGGGGCCTTTACATGGAAAACTACAATGCAGGAGGCTTTTGAGCACCTCATACAAGTGATGAGCATCTTCCACATACTAACACTTCCTGATTTTACTCAACCTTTCATACTAGAGTGTGATGCATCCAGAGAAGGAGTGGGGATCATATTGATGTAGGGATAGCCCCTTTATATTTCAAGAGTCAAAATATACTACCTCACGATATGTTTCACCCCATATACGACAAAGAGATGATGGCCATCATGCATGCGCTAGCCAAGTTCAGACAGTACTTGGTGGGGAACAGGTTACAGGTGAGGAATGACCACAACAACCTCAGATTATTTCTGAAGCAGAAGTAGCTATAGGAGAGGAAGAAGAAATGGGCAACAAAGCTCCAGGAATATGACTTTGACATAGATTATGTCAAGGGAAGCACAAGGTGGTGGAAACTTCATTGTCTAGGAAGCCAACTTCCCTTTCGTTGATGAATATTTCTCCAGATTGGAGGGCTCAGCTACTGGTGGATTATTCCAAGGACCGGTATGCATGTGAGGTCCTTGATGGGATTTTGACTGATGACAGGTACCAGGTGATGAATGAGGTGATATATTACCAGGACCGGATCTACTTGGTTACCAACTCCCAACTACAGGAGAAGATACTACAGACTACCCATGAATCGCCTTTGGCAGGACATTAGGGGTACACCAAGAGCTATCGAGCCATCCAAGAGAGCTTAGAGTGGAAGGGCCTCAAGGATGATGTTCTGTAGCATATTAGGGAGTGTGATACATGCTAGCGAAGCAAGCATGAGTTGTCACACTCAGTAGGTGCAGCCTCTTCCTATTCCAGAGGGGAAGTGGGAGAGTATATCTATGGATTTCATTACCGAATTCCCCACGGTACAGGGAAAGGACTGCATTTATGTGGTGTTGGACCGATTTATGAAGTTGTAACACTTATTCTCCATCTCAGCCTAGTACATGGCCTCACAAGTGGTCGAGTTGTTCTTCAGGGATATTTTTTGTTTGCATGGTCTCCCCAAGACCATAGTTAGTTATTAGGACAACTGTTTTATGGGAGGATTCTAGGAGGAGTTGTTCCAGTTGGTGGGCACGGGGCTCACCCCTGACATGAGCTACCATCCTCAGATGGATGGACAAACCGAGATAGTTAACAAGTGGTTGGAGGGCTACTTGTCTAACTATATCATAGGGCAGCAACGGGCATGGATATGGTGGCTACACATGGGGGAGTAATGCTACAACACAACTTATCACATCTCTATAGTTATGTCTCCTTTTCATTCATTATATGGATATGATGATTTATATTTTCCTAATGTCATGTTTGGAGATAGCAAGGTCCCAAGGACCGAAGTTTGGATCCAGGAGAGTCATGACATATTGAGGGATCTCAAGGACAACATGAGGATAAACCAGAAGAATATTAATGCAGACTAGGTCTGAGTGAAGAGACAATTTGAGGTTGGGGACTTATTTTTCCTACGACTTCAACCTTACAAGCAGTTTACGCTCAAGTAGAATGGGGACGAGAAACACAATCCCCACTTTTATAGGTCATACAGAGCCACTCAGAAGGTGGGGGAGGTGGCTTATGAGTTGGAGCTACCCCTGGGGAACTAGGTGCACAAGATTTTCAATGTAGCATGCTTGAAGAATTCCATGGGATAGTAGGTGAAAACAACCACTGAGTTACCCCCTATGAATGATGATGGGCACTTGGTGCTACAGCCGGAGGCCATTTTGGATTCTAGAGAGAGGAACTTCGGCAACAAGGTGATCAAGGAATTCTTGATCATATGGAGGAATCTTCTTGATGAGGACACCACTTGGGAAGGGGAGTAGATACTCTAGCATCAACACTATATTTTCTTGAGGACAAGAAAAATCTTGGTAGCGAGGACTGTAATATTCATTTTTAGAAATTCTGCTAATTAGAATATTAAATTTTGGCCAATTTTGATATTATTACAGTTTTGACTTAGGAAATGTGGGTTTGGGGGCGCACAATTAGACTTAGGAAACTATAGGCCTATAAACACTAGGATGACGCAAATTACTTCCGAAATAGTAGAGAATGGGTCCCAATGAGGAAAAAATGCAGCCCACATGGAGGCAGTGCATTCATTGGTGTGTATTGGAGGCTAGAGGCATGAGGTGGGGCCCAAGGGAAATTTGGGCAGATTTGGACAAAAAGGAAGCTTGAGGCTCATTCTTGTCATTCATTCATATATTTCAAATTATTCTATTGACAAGGCATGCTTGAGAAGTTAGCCATGTCTGCATGTTTTGTTCAACACGCGAGCGTCTTCGAGCGAAGATCCCAGCCTTTGCTTTAGTGGACTTCGAGTGCTAGCCCAAGGAAGGTGATTCACCATAGTTTGAAAAATTAATCAGCAAAGAGCCTCTTCTACAGTGCAATCCCTTCATCAGTAGTTCATAAGCATCATAAAAAATGCAGTCCCTTGAGGAAATCATTCTGGGAGTCGGGAAGCGAGTGGCATTTTTTCAAGAGATTTGGTTGGAAGGCTTGGAGCATTCTAACAGGGATTTTCTAGGAATTTCAATGGCATCTAGCAGTAGAATTATCAAGAGGTCTGAATTGGCCAGAAGTTTAGTGAGCCAAGACTAAGAGGGCCAATTTTCGGGGTAGGGATTTGGGCAAACCCTTCGCAGGTTATTCTGGGTTTATTGACTAAATTCTGGGGTCAAATTCCAAAAACAATCTAAGCATTACAACAGGCCCTAGAAGCAGATCATTTGGAGCAGCAACAACATTTATGGGAAGTGTCTGGCGCATAGCTACAACCACGCATAAATTTAAATTTTAGGTTGTTCAACAATGCTTTTGAGGGCTTCTTTAGCTTTCCTCGAGCAAGCCCAAGTGCACTCATTCTAGCACCTCATTTTGTACACATTCCTCATCATTAATAAAATGTCTTAGCGCAATTTTTATGGCTCAATGGTGTTTTAAACTCTATGTTTAGTTTTGTTGTGTGTGTTTTTTCTATTTATTCTAATTTATTGTTGTAAATTACCTTTGGGGATATTACACTTTGTTACAGTTGTGATAGAAAATACACTAAAGTTCATAAGTGTGATGAGAAGAAATTATTTTCAAGAAACTTCAAAAGAAGAGGATATACACCGAGAACCAACCACAGAGGAAGAAGAAATGAATCCAACCATACATTCTAATGCATTGTTAGGAATTACCACAGCTCAAACTCTCAATATCGAAGGACATATCAAGAAGAAAAAGGTAATAGTGTTGATTGATTCGGGTAGTACCCATAATTTTATTCATTATAAGATAACAAAGGAATTGAATTGTTTCCTATACCCAACACCAGAGTGTCAAGTGATGGTTTCGAATGGAGGAACTATAAATTGATTTTTAAAGTGCCATAATATCAAGCTAACCATGGGAGAATATGTATTCAATAGTCCAATGCTTTCCATTCCAATTGGTGTTGTTGATATTGTACTAGGAGTCCAAAGGTTATAATCTTTGGGTATGATAAATTTTAATTTTCAAGAACTTTTCTTGAAATGTTTTGTGGAAGGAAAGGAATTTGAATTAAGGGGTATCACAAGGAAACCAAGAAAGATAATCATCTTTAATGGCATGACAAATCTTCTAAAGAAATAAAAATTGGGCGTAATTGAAAAACTATGCTCACTAGAGGTTCAAACATCAAAATCATCTATTTCTCCAAATCTCCAAAAAGCCTTGGACAATCATTCCAAGGTATTTGAGACTCTCAAAGGCCTTCCGCCTATTCGTGATCATTATCATGCTATTCATTTGATTCAGGAAGTGTTACTCCTAACATCAAGCCTTAGAGATATCCCTATTCCCAAAAGAGTGAAATTGAACGTATGGTTGCATAAATGCTAGAGGTCGATATAATTCAACCTAGTCAAATTTCTTTCTCTGCTCAAGTAGTGTTGGTGCACAAGAAGGATGGATCATGGCACATGTTTATGGATTATAGGGAGCTCAACAAGCTCACTATTAAATATAAATTTCCCATTCCTGTCATTTATGAATAATTGGATGAATTACATGGATAAATTTACTTCACCAAGTTGGATCTTCGTTCAGGATATCATCAAATTAGAATGAAGACTAAAGACATTCCTAAAATAGAATTTAGAACTCGTGAGGGTCATTGTTAATTTTTGGTCATGTCTTTTGGCCTTACCAATGCACCTTATACATTTCAAGGTTTGATGAATTCCATTTTCAAACCCTTCCTTAGAAAATTTGTGCTAGTATTTTTTAATGATATACTAATCTACAACCAGCCTTGAAAGGATAATAATCAACATGTTGATAGGGTGCTCAAACTATTGGATGAGAAACAATTATATGCAAAAGCCTCCAAATTTTTCTTTGGATACAAGAGGTGGAATATCTGGGTCATATTGTATCTCATGAGGGTGTTAAGGTAGACCCTAACAAAATTAAATCGATTTAGGAATGGAAAATCCCCACAACAATAAAGCATCTGTGAGTATTTCTCTGATTGAAAAATTATTATCGCAAGTTTGTTAAGAATTATGGGAAAATAGGAGCACCTCTAACAACATTACTGAAGAAAGATTCATTTTCTTGGACTCGAGAAGCAACTAATGCCTTTTAACATCTTAAAGAGGAAACGTGCCAAGCACCGGTTTTATCTACTCCAGATTTCACAAAAACCTTTATTGTGGAATGTGATGCAAGAAGGAAGACCCATTTCTTTTGAAAGTCATCCAATCAAAGGAAATTATTTACACAAACCTATTTATGAGAAGGAAATGTTGGAAATACTACATGCATTAAAGAAATGGCTACCTTAAATAATGGGAAGACACTTAAAGGTAAAAATAGATCATGATAGTCTTAAATAATTTTTTGAACAAAGATTATCTTCAGAAGAGCAGCAAAAATGGGTCACAAAGATGTTGGGTTATGATTTTGAAATCATATACCAAAAAAGGGAAGAAAATTTTTATTACAGATGCACTCTCAAGAAAGGATGAGGATGTGGAAGCATTTATTTGTGACATTTCTATTATCCAACCAGATTGGATAACTGAAGCAGGGGATGAATGGAAGAATGACAAGGAAGTGTGGACACTCATTCAAAAGTTGCAAAAATATTCCAATACATCGGATATATTTAGTTGTAAAATGATTCATTATGGTACAAAGATCTCTTATATCTTTGTAGGAATTCCCAACTCAAACAAAATATTCTTTTGGAATTTCACACCTTTCCCTTAGGAGGACACTCATGATTTTTAAAAACTTGCTAAAAGGTCAAGAAGGAATTTTTTTGGGATGGCCTTAAATCTGATATTCAAAAGTTTTTTGCGGAAGGTTTGGTTTTCCAACAAAATAAAGTCGAGACAATTAATACCTCTGGTATGTTACAACCTTTATCCATTCCAATTCAACATTGGGAGGAGGTTTCAATGGATTTTATCATAGGTTTACCAAAGTCCAAAGGAAAGAGTGTCATCATGGTGGTAGTTGATAGACTTACCAAGTATGCACACTTTTTTTATTTATCTCATCCATTTAAATCTAGTACAAGTGCTACTACATTTATGGAAATAATTCAAAAGCTACATGGAAACCCAAAGATTATTGTAAGCGACAAAGATCCCATTTTCACTGGAAATTTCTGGACAGAATTATTTTCTTGTTTGGGTACTCAATTAGCTCATAGCTCATCTTATCATCTTGATTCTGATGGGAAAACTGAGATAGGGAAAAAATGTTTGGAAGGATATCTGTGTTGCTTTGTATCTGATAAAAAAACACTATGGGTCAAGTGGTTATCTCTGGCTAAATGGTGGTATAACACTTCCTTCCATACTGCAGCAAAAACGACCCAATTTATGGCACTTTATGTATATCATCCACTATCCATCACATCATATTTCGGAGAATATTCTAAGGTTCAATCATTGGAAGATCACATCTAGCATCAACAATAATTTCTCCAACACTTAAAGGATAACCTCACTTTGGCACAAAATCGAATGAAACAATAGGCAGATCAGCATCGCAGCGAAATAAGTTTTGATGTAGGCGACTGGTTATTTTTACGGCTACAACCATGTAAAAAAATGTCCCTCAAACAATATGAGAAGGATAATAAATTATCACCAAAGTACTATAGTCCTTACAAGGTGTTGCAAAATATTGGTACTATGGCATACAAATTGGAGCTTCATGCATCTTCCTGAATGCACCCATTTTTCTACGTTTCATGCTTAAAGAAGGTTATAGGTGACAAGCTCCTACTTCAAACAATATTTCCAAAAATTGATGAGGAAGGAAAAATAATATTTGAACCTGAATTAGTCATGGAAAAAAGAACTCAATAGCTACGAAATTGATCAATTTCAGAGTATCTCATCAAGTGGAAGACCTTACATTTTGAAGATTCCACATGGGAGGATGATAATTTTATACAGAATCATCCAAATCTACTCAAGCGTTGAGGACAACACTTTTTTAAGGATATTTGCATGTTAGGTCTCTATAATACTAGTGTAGCCCCCTTATAATTATTATTGTGCCCACGTAGTCCCCATATTGTTATTATTGTGCCCCATAGAAGCCCAATATTGTTATTATTGTGCCCTTACATTATTATTGTTTTGTAGGCTCTGATTATATTATGACCCCTTAGACTCCTATATATAGAAAGGACGTTTTTTCATTTCAATCGTCCAAGAATTTTTCATTTATGTAATTTAAAAGAGGTTGCACCCTCGAAGAGGCTAATTTTTAAGTCGTTGATCTATATTTTCTTCTATTTTGTGAGCTAGTTGCATAACATTGTGATTACAATATCACTATAGGAAATTTTGGCATACAATTACAGGAATTCCTATGTGATTACAGGAAATATCAACACGCAGTTAGAAAACTTTTAAGCAATTTACAAGAAAAAACATACCCATTTCTTACATATATCATAAGGCTATGAACAAAAATCAAACCAACTATAACAAAACTTAATAAAACACATAATAAAACACCTTACATATATCATACCCATTTCTTACATATATCATAAGGCTATGAACAAAAAAAAACATACCCATTTCTTACATATATCATAAGGCTATGAAAAAAATCAAACCAACTATAACAAAACTTAATAAAACACATACCAGGGGGGCTCCTGCTTTGTGTTATTATTAAAGCTACAAAAGGCTACTGTAAATTATATAATAACTCACATAAATCCTTCTTATATTACTGAAAAACTAGAGGTTCGATACAAAGGAGTATGTATGTATTAAAATTTTCCTTTCTCTTTCAACTATATCCATTTCACCTATCTAATTTTATACAAAATATCACTACTTAATCGAGCTACCCAAAATCAGGGTCAATTCGGCATTTTCATGCTAAAAATAGACTAATACAACATAAACATAATAGTCTTCAATTCCACAATGCATATTATGCTTCTTGAATTCTGGTGATTGATCCTTATCTTGTTGGAGAAAATTATGGTAGTTCCCAATATATTCTACATACTAATGTTGATTTGGTACACCTTGCCTTTCACTTCTAGAATGAATAGATATGGATTAGTCTCCAAGTTTCAGAATCTTCTTTGCTTATGTGGAGCATTATGGTGGCTAAATTCCTGTGTTTACATGTTTGGACCTTTCAACTTTATTAGTAACAAGAATAACGTTTTTATAAACATTTTAAAAATAAAAGAATAAAAGAATAATTTTACAAGTAATTTTACCTTTAACTTCATCCTTTAAACATCATTTCTTTAACAAAACTGGTAAAATGACATGGAATGGAGGTTCAAATGAAGGGTATAATTTCAAAAATAGGGTGGCCATAGATATTAAATTTTAAGCCCAACATATGCTTGTTTTCAATCTATTTTGTTTTCATGTTTAAATTTTTAATATGTTATGATCATATTATACACGGTTATGTACAAAATTGTTCATATACTTGCTTTCTAGTTGTTGTACACATATAAATAAACTAGTTCTGGTTCATTGTTTATAAGAGTTATATTATGTTTATATTCATT
Source organism: Pinus albicaulis (assembly GCA_034641835.2). Taxonomy (NCBI): domain Eukaryota; kingdom Viridiplantae; phylum Streptophyta; class Pinopsida; order Pinales; family Pinaceae; genus Pinus; species Pinus albicaulis. Next base: position 31,301 of record JAXQQM020064939.1, on the reverse strand, counting down.
TATTTTTAGTATGCATCTCTATTTTTTTTAATTACATTGGTTGATTTATGAGAATAGGTTCATAGTCTAAGTGTGTGATCTCACTAGTCTGCCATAGTTACAAACATTACTATTTCATTCAATCTCATTCCATAACACATTATTAGAATATACATTGTTGTATATTTAAGTGTTTTTATGAGTCTTATTTATCATAGAGTAATTTTTTTGAGAGAGAACAATCTAATTGGAACATTTTACCAAGGCACCAAGAGTTTCATTCCCCATTTTTCTTGGTGAAGAAGGCCCCAACTATCTTGGAAACGTTTCCACTTAGCCTTGGGCTAACAAACACCATAGTTCCCTATTTTCATTTCATGTTTTCCTTATATTATATCAATTTTTTTAGAACATGATGGTTAAGAGGATGAGTAGAATAATATGATTGACCCCCCATTTTCTCTCTCGCAAAAGGGAAAGGTCATATTTCATTCTCACCTTCTCAATGAGTAATGAGTCAAAGTTTATTAGATTAACTAAAAAAATAATAGAGTGTCTACTTTCCTTTAGTGGAAAGAAAGGCCCTAGTGCATTAATCAATCTCTTGGATTAAAACCCTCTTGACCATTTTCATTTCCAAGAATTTGAGTGTGAACTTGATATCTTGAACAAGATTGCATAGAGGACTTTGACTTGTGTGAGATGTCTTAGTGTATGCTCAATCCAATGTGTTCCTAAATCAAGTAGGTGTGTTTTACATTTCAAGCCCGTGTGATTATAATAGAGATTTTTTTTATACGTTATTGACTTAGTATTTAATTTTTACTTTCGATTTTAATTCAACCTAGAAGTCACAACTGATCTAATCTAACTCATTACATATTATAGTGTGCTTCTAAGTTTACGAACACCGAATTTATATGAATATTATATCCTAATTTAGGTCTCTAAATTATCCTAACTCATACCTTGTGATATATCTAAGGTGTTTGGATGATGTGATATGTGATGCTAATCACGTATTAATACTCCACTCCTCATGCATATTGTTATCACTCCCCCCAGCTACCCAAGGCTAAGAATGGAGCTAAAGGATGGTAACCACAAACCAACCTTTAGGTAAAGTAGCTAGCCCTACCAAGACCAGAGAGGGCTCTCTCAATGTCACTTTCCAGCCAAAAGGATGACTGGATATAATTTTTTAGGCTAGTTATGATGCTCAATAGATTATGGTTTTTTGTTTGTTTGAAGTTTTGCTGGATAAGAATGACAATTAGGAAACTAGGTCTAGGGTTTAGGTCTGAATTCAAAGGTTTAGTTGCAGAGGTAAGGGTGAGACCAGGTAGGTAAGCTTAAAATCATGCTTAATTTGTCATTTTGTATAGAGTGAACTGAGAGGGAATCATAATGAGCATTAAACTGAATTCATTCATCAGAAGAGCAGAGACAATTTCATGTAAATCTTATAAAAAATAGAGCATGGAAAGCGTGATTTATGTCAATAAACTGATAAGACTTAGCAATAAGAAGCATATATGTGAAATATGGATATCATAACATTCAACCTGATGAGTTTACAGAGAAAAAAAAATTATCAAAGGCATACCACTGGAGTCTCACCACTATGTCTGCAACATTTTCCTTGATTTCATTAGCAAAAGTGTGTACAATAGCTCCACTACAAATAACAACTCTCCAACCCCTAAAAAAAATTGAGGTAGACTAATTATATAAAATACAGTTGATGACACCTCATAGGATCGAAATACTATCCAAAAATCATCATAACTACATCATATGATTGACTTCCAAAAATCTAGGGAAGTTAGAAACTATTCCCTGAAATTTAGCTAAAGACTAGGAGTGTGTGTATCCTTCATTAAATTACATGTTTCCTCATCATAAGGGGTAAAAAAAACTCAAATACATCAAATTACACCTCATGGTACAAATAAAATTGAATTTTGAAGTTCATGACAGTTTTCTGAAAGGAATCCATTGTAGAAACGTAGCACCTTTAGCAGAAGTGTCGTGCTTGTCCGGCAGAAACACTGTGCTTTTTCAAGGGTGATTTTGACCCACTTAAAAGAACACAAATGAAAGTATGAAGGTTGTGTTGAGTAGCCCTATATGTTTACTTTCCAATTCACCTTGATTTTTTTTTAAACACCCACATTAAGGCCTCCAAAAGTGTTTTTTCCCAACCTTACTCTAGAAGTGTCGCACCTGGTCAAAAACACTAGCAGAAGCATGGAAAAGAGGTGTTTTTTTTTAATTTTTCTCCATAGATAAGGGTTTTCATAAAAAAAGGACCAGATATGGAATGTATAATTCAAAATTAATTCAACAACATAATATATTACTCAACTGAATGCTCTAAGATAAGGTGTCACACCGCTACATGATGCTTTTGTAATGACCCAATTTTCCATATTTTCCAAAAAGTTTCTGCATAAATAGGGCTCAAATATGGATTAATATCTCTCACACCATAACGTTTTTTATACAAATGAGAGAGGTTTATGTTATTTGGCATGTTATGAAAACAAACCTCCTCCAATTTTCCAAACTAATTTCCCATTTTTTCAGACTATAAGTTTTAAGTTGATCACTAAACATTTGCAGAAGCGTCGCTCCACTTTCAGAGGGAGTTTGGAGGCCTTCCCAGAGGATGTTTGGGCTGAACGTGGTATGGTTGGAAATATTAAGATTTATGATAAAAAAAATGGATTCATAAAGAACTGCAAATCCCTGCTCCAAAGCCTTGAAAATGGATTTGAAGACAACATGTCCAAAAGTGCCGAAAATGACCTGGAGCAACTGTATTTTGAGCATTTCTCTCAAACCATAACACTTGTGCATAAACTGAAGGAGGTTTATTTTCTTTGGTCTATTATTGACAAAAATTTATTTCAAATTTGTAAAATTCATCTCTGTTACTTCATAAACGGATTTTGAAGAAAATTTGTCCCTGTGTGCACTATAAACCCTAGAAAATGATCACAAAACTCTGAAAATGATGCCATGGGTTTGAGATGACTCAAACTTGAAAACTTTCCCCTTTTTTGTACTTTTTATTCTCATTTTCCATGGTTTTTTTTGTATTATATAAAACCTATCTTGATGGGAAGGAAGGAAAGGGTGGAATCTAAGAAAATAGGGGAAAATGGGGCAGAAGTTTAGGGAGGGAAATGGAGGGGGTAGGAGTTAGGGGAAATTCTGAAAAAAATAGTGGAGATAGGGGAGTGTTTTAGGAACACATTTCACGTGTAATTCCTTGAAATGGATAAGGGAAAGAGAGGAAAAAGGCTAAAACACAATCCTAACCCAGAATCTTTACAAAAACGCAGCATGGGCTAGGGTTTTAGGGGGAAATGAAAGAAATGAGGGAGATGAATGTGGGAAATGGTTTGGGGATGTGTATGAGGTGTGTAGGAAGGTGAGAGGGTAGAAAAACTGGGATTTTTCTCACTAAAAAATACCATACATGGAAGAAATCCAAAAATGTAGTTGAAAACCCTAGTAGAGGGAATCCAGCCTTTGCTGAAGAAATTCACATGAATGGGAGGTAAGGAATGTTCACTTGCTAACTTAGGAGCACCCTGTGATGCTTACTTGGCCTTCAATTTCAAAAGAGAAACAAGTGAGCTAGAAGCGCAGCGTAGGATGTAAACTTGTGCTTTGAGGATGAATCTTGATGCTCTAGTGGCTGAAATGGAGTTAGATGGTAGAGAGGAGCTTAATGAAGGTGAAATGAATAATGAAAATGAATCTTATTTTCCTTTCTTACCTGACATGATCGGCATTATGATGATAAGACAAAAGTAGCCCTAGACCATGATCTAGATGATGGTATGTTAATTATTTCATGACCATAGACACTTAAATGAAGACTTGACCGAGATGAGTGATGATGACCATGAGTGAATGGAGGAAGTAGTGCTGACCTAGACAAAAACCAATGATCAAATTTTATTTGAAGCTATAAAATTTGACGTATAAAATTTGACGTAGTACCCTATCAACTAATCTTGAAAGAGTATATTTAATCATTGGTGACTGACAAACACTAACGTTGGCTCTAGCTGAGGATGGAAGCTCCTTCAGGATGTCTCAATAACATCGTAAATCAGGTAGCCTCATCCATTAGGAGATGGATTCAAAACTAGAAACTGAAATAACTTCGACAAACTAAACAACTGAGTGAAAAAAAAACTGACTTTGATCCAAAAATTTGACTATTGACTGAAATTGCTTATGGAAGCATACCATCAGGATCTTAGGGCTTGTTGGCTTGAGGGGTCCTGACCCAGGTTCAGATTTTATGGATAAACCAACAAACCCTTCAACTACTAGCCCTTTCAGCAATGATCTACTTCCACGGACCAGAGTCTCATCCGAAGGAGTATGGGGGGTGTTGGAACCATGTTTTCGCACCCTAAGGGAGAAAATAATGAATTTGTCCTCAGAAAAACCGAATCAAGATTATACTAATTGTAAACAGATGTGCACAACAATATATAATAGAATCATAGAGAATGTGTCATTATTAACAGAATAACACATAATCGTTGTTCTCCTTAGCATAGATAAACATAACAGAATCAGATTCAGATCTTAACCAATGTAGATACTTAAACAGATCTATTAACCATCAATAATCATTCATAATCATATCATATATCCTTGCGCAATCATCAATAAGTAAGACAGACAATACGATCTTAACATAACATAAGCAGTAAACCATTTAGATGCATAACACAGTAACTTGCCAAAATTGTCCTTTCTATTAGCTGCATAACTATCAATCAATACATCAACTTTCCCTTACAAAACCCTTCCAAAACCCTTCCGCGCACACAGCCAGAAAAGTCTGCGCACAACCAGGACTAGGTCTCCGTGCACACAGCCAGCAGGAACCTTTCAACCCAACCCAAACAATCCTTACAAATGCATAAACTTATAAAAACATCAATATCATGAACTTACTTAAAAATTAACTATCTTAGACACAGTCTATCTATTTATATTTTCCTATCGCATAGATACTATGGTCTCAAACCATGGTTTGAGGCCCACGGTTTACCCTTAAGCCCATTTACATCAAAATTGGGGACTTTAACCCACCCCAAATCCCCTTTACTCCCTTTGCACAGCGCGCACATACAAAATTATACAAAATGACTTCGGAAGTTGTGCCTCACGGGACCCCACTCCAGCAGACCCCCAACACAAACATGTGACTCGTCCTGAGTCACTGAGACATATTCTCCTTGACCTTGGCCTAAATTTCACTGACATAATTTTTGAGAGGGACCACTAATTCTTAAATTTGTGCCACAGTAGCATGTGCTTGCTAAACTAATTTTTCAGTGGCAGGCCCTTCAATAACCATCTTGATACTACGCTCAGTCTGTTGGATGGTATTCAATGTTTTATCCAGCGTCTATGAAAGCTTAAGTGCTTATTCTGACTAAGGTTGCATTCGTTACTTTATTAGTTGGTCCTTCCGACAGAGATCAACAATTTCTAACTGGATGGTTTTGCGCTCTTGCAAACGAGCGAGGTGTTGTGTGAGAACCAATGTGAGTGCCACTGTCCTGATTTCTTCAAATTGTTGCTCTTTCTGGTGGAGTGCATCGCGCAGCTGCAACATTACTAGATCATTTTAGACAGATTTCCAAACACTCATAGCTACGGTCAATTAAATTGTCACATTGAGTGACTGCAGTAGCAATACTATCCCTGGCCTGCTTAACTTCAGTTGCTCTCTGCGCGCACCTCTGGTGGGGTCTCCGACTACAACTTGGTTTGAAGGTCTGCAATCTACTATTCATACTATATTCTAAAATTTTGCGCATCCATGTGCGTTTCTTTCACTGTATCAGCCAATCCTTTGAGTTTCTCTATAGGAGCAGTTGTGGCCAAGAAAGCTGGAATATCTTCGCAAACCTGGTGGATTTTGGCCTCCAACGCAGTGCATTGGGCTTCTACTTCTTGGCAAGCTGCTTCTGCTTTTTACTGGTGTTGGTGTGCTTGCTCGACTTGTTGCTATGTATCTCTTTTCTGCATATTCATGGTAGCTTCTCTGTTTTGGAGCTCATCTACAATCATCGAGTGCATAAGGTGTATTTTTTTTTGCAGGTAACACCAAAATATTAACATGAACATCACCTGAACCTATAAATTGGAGACATCGGTTGGTGTCCATATGAATAGCTGGCAGGGGGATGTGAAAAAAGCGTCCATCCCGAGAGGTTGGTAGATAAATGTCTAGTGGTTGCGCACTCATGACTTGCATGTTGATCTAGCTTGCCTGAATAATGCTCCCTTCAATCTGGCTCGCTTGTACTTTTAATTTCTAAAATCCAACTCGTACACGTTCTAGCATGGATTTTGATTGAACTTCCATATTTTTCCACTGATCCTCAGTCATGACCGTGATAGTGTTGGCTATTTCATTTAAGTCATCCTCTGTCAGCATCAGGACCTCCTGCCCAGCCTTTTTGGAATATTTCTGCTTTTTGGGCGATCGGGCCAACATCCTAAGAGTCGTGCTTAGTGCCTTTGGATGTTTCATCTTCATCTGTCTCCTTTTGCACAGATCCATTTTTTTCAAGCACTATTTTCGTTTCGACAGTTTCGCCAGTTGTTGTAGGGTTTGCTTCCTTTTCAGTTTCTTTCTTTGTGACCTACTCTATCACTATCTCTAGAACTATCTCTGTGGTTTTCTCGATGGCTTTCTTCGTTAATTTTCCTGTTAAAGCGCGCTACTTCTTCGAGGTAGGTGGTGTTACCCAGGTCGGCAGCCATTCTGTTGTCACTCTCACTAAATCATCCTCTGTCACCAAATATGGTAGCTCATACCATAATCCTTATACGACGCCCTTTGTACGAATATGAATATTATGGAAGGTAGCCTTGAAATCCGCTACCATCTTGTACTGATCATACAAGGTAAGTGACAGTTGCGGATTTAACTGCACTGATTGGTTCAAGGTAGCATTAAACAAAACCCAAAAAAAAATATTTTCTTTCGTGTGCACCAAATCTAAAGACTTCCATAATGTCACGTAGCGCATAGCTTCACACATCTTCAGTTCCATTTTGGGGAATTGTGTATATTTTGGGGTTCTCCACCCAATAAATGCAATCAATAAGAGGAGCCAAACATAATGGAAGGGATTGTTCTCCTCCTGTGCCTCAAACACATTTTCTAAAAATTATTTACATGGGTAATTGCACCATTTGTAGATCACACCTTTTTCACAACATCTTGCAAGTGCAATCACATGTGCGAGCACCTCCTTGGGCCTACACTTATGCATCATCTTGCAGGCCAAGATAAGCATTCCAAAGCGAACTACGGGGTCATTGATTTCCTCCACAACAAGTCCCCGAGTCTTCCTTGTGACATTGAATTTCTTCTTGATTTGATCTACAACTGCCTTCTCCTACACCTTACCACTAAGGTCAACAATAGGGTCAGCTCCATTAGCAGGAAGACCTGTTATTATGTGAATTAATTCATTTTCGATATGGATGCGCTCTCCCAACCAGAGTGTGTCATCATCAACTAAGGCTAGCAACTATCTGGCACAGATATCATTTAAGGGACTGCGCCCAAAATGAGGGATCTGCACCAAATTGAGCAGACCTACCTTGTGCAGACCTAGAACCCCCTTGTTTGGCTCAAGGTGCACAACTCCTCCTTCATAAGTGACCTGATCCAAATATAGCTCTGGTGCGAGCTCTGGTAACTTCTTGACATCAGCGATGTCCCAATTTTCAAATATTAGTTGCGGGATTTTTGCGAACATGTACCCTTCCATTGGGACATTCTCTCATATTAGGGGTATTTAGATACTCGCATGCACCTTGTCCTGATCCTTAGGTGCTTTTACAGATGGTTTGCATGACGCAATGTAGTTTGGTAGCCGTGAGAATGGGGCCACTTTGACCACATCCTCGTCTTCTTCTTCAATAGTTTCTAGGACTTAAGGCATGAGTCTTTTCATCTTCTCTCTCACTAAAGGGTGCAGTCTTGGGGTCTTCTCTCGAGGGGATCTGCACATTCTAGAGGACTACCCCTTCTTAGTCTTAGATGGCGCATGTGTTTCCATGATAGGCACTTCAAGCGCAACAGGGTCATCACCTGGTCTTGTGGCTGTCATTGTTTTAGTAATAGTGTATCCTAGTCCTTCTCGGTGCAATGTGTCCTCAAACCCTAGATCCAAACTAGACATAGACACGAAAAATGTGATGGCAAGAAAAGAGCTCAAAGCACAGAAATCACTCAGAAATAAAAGGGAACTATTGCGAACCCATAGGTCATATTTATACTTGTGGTGCATCTTGAACGACTCCTTGTGCATTAATGAGGCTCCATTACTGACAAAACAGTCCCAAATCTGGAAAAATTCCTTCATTAAATGCATCCTAGATGCTCCCAAAAATGGTAATAAATCTGTCTTATCCAGGTTTACTGTTCCAACACCTCTGTGCCTCAGTCAACCTCCTAGCGCAGGTACCACGCGTGTATCACACTTTACTGTGCATATAATCCAGAGCTAAGGATATCCATCTACAGGCCATCCCTCCCAACACAGGCTTGTTGACCAAGTAGTGTTTGTTACATCCCTTAACAATTGCAAACTTCTTTGACATTCACCATCCCAATGGAATTTCACACCTCTTCTGAGTAATCTGGTCATGGGTGCAGTTATCAACTCATACTTTTGAACATGCTTCCTGTAATATTCAACAAGGCTCATCATAGAGCGTACTTTTCTGACATTTGTATATGAGGGGATCGGGGTTCCATCAATTGCGCACGGTTCCCTAGAGTCCACAAGTGCCAATTTTCTACAATTCACAGTCTCCATGATCGACGCATTAATAATTTCTAGGATTAAAGCTTGGTCATCATGTTCCGAGCTAAATGTAAGAATAAAACTCTTTGTTAGTGCAGACCATTCTCTAGTGCCTCTACAGAGCTCTGTCTCTAAGTACCATTCAGTAGGCACCTTTCCCAATGTGTCAATAAAAATATGGACCCATTCAGGTCTTGGTTCTACACCACATACCTGATTCCATTTGGCCAAATGTCAACGTGGATCCTCTTTTCTAGGGTATAAATCTTCCATTTTAATAACTGGACATTCTAACCGCAACCTCATCATCCGCGCTCATTCCTCCTAGTTACCCATATTCTCCTTATGAGTTTCCCACCATCTTGCTGGAGTAGTGCGCAAGCCAAGACCCAAGCATGGAATATTTGTCCCTCATGCATAGTCCTTTCAAGCTCTCCTAGAAACATGTTTACAGTAGTCGAGACATCATAGTGCGGTAAGTGATGTACCTCAGATTTTATACAATGCAAAGATTCGATCACATGATTACTATGCAGTGCAGACACCTCATGCAGTGGTTCTGCCAATTTTCTAGTTCTTCATCAGAGTATGAAAATCAACAGCTATCCTTCTCCCACTTAAGATTCCCATTTGCTATTGGATTGATCCAGTCTTCCTCGCACAAATTTAGCTTATAGATTTGATTGATCTCGTTCGTAGTATGCATTGGTTCAGTATACCTTTGGCCTTCTGTAATATCTAGAGGAATGATTACCCTGACTCCATTGCTTTCAAATTCCATTATCCTTCTCTTCATATTGATAACACCATCCATGTCAATGGACCAATCCAATCCTAGCAACACGGGATAGGGATCAGTATCATCTATAATTTGTATGACTTCAAATTCTGCCATCACCTTAACACCCTCTATATTGACCACAACTTGTGACAGCCTCCCTAAAGGAATGATCTTCTCCTAATTGGCCATGCACAGTTGAATAGTAAACCATTCCAACTTTGGCTCTCCCATGCACTGCCATGTTTGCTTAGGTATAACATTAGCATCCGATCCCAGATATAAAATAACTTGGTCCATTTCATAAGCACCAATCTACGTAGTCATACGTATCTCTATACCTATTATCTTCTTGTTCTTGTAAATTTTGTTGACTTCTCGTTGTTCTACCATGGGTTGTTCTTTCTCTTTGCAATTATCTATCAATGCCTGCAGATTTTCAACAACTTTATGTTGCGCAGAAAATTTATACGTGCTTGTAGAAATGGTTTGATCTCCTCATCTCCTCCTTCTTCCTTAATTTCTCTACCCGATTTTGATGTACTTCCTTCTGTAAAAACAAATCATGCTTCAATAAAGGTATCTTTCACGTGAAGAATATTTTAGCCTTCTTTATTTTCAGGCGCTTTACAAATCCATACATCATTGGTCGGTTTATTTCCTTTGTCTTCATTGTTGGATATACCACTCATAGTAACCACATTCACACATGGATCTTCTTCACAATTTTCTGTGCGAACCATCTGAAGATTTTGTGTCAGGGTTTGCATCTTATTTTCTTGCATTTTAGCAATCAAGACAGGATAATATCTTATAACATTATGAAATTGTCTACAGTACCTGCAGGGCTGTCATGATGGATTCAAATAGTCACATGCATAATGGCCAACATCTCCACAGTTATAGAAAATGACTTGTCCTCTTCCTCGGCCTCTTCCTCTACCTTAGAATCCTCCATGCCCAGAAGGGGATGCTCATGATGTAGGCTCAACCTGCATTCTATATATCTCTACTTTATCCAGCATCATTTCATACGTATAAAAATTTTGCTCATCATGCCCTAATGATAAACAAAAATTTTAAAATAACTGCTTCAATTTAGGCTGATACTTTCCTATCCTTGGGAAATAATCCGTTACATGTAATCCAACAATTTGATAGATAGTGCACTACACGAGATTCTTCAATGGAATAGGACCTCCATAATTCAGCTAATTGTTGAAGACAGGACACTGGTCTTTATGGTGCCCAGAAGCTTTACATTTTATACACCATACCTTTGCGCAGACCTCATTGCCTTTGTCTTTGCACAGAATTTGAATTTCTAGATGCATGGCTTCCAACTTATTTTGAATCTATTGATTTTCTGATGCAATAGGTGTTGGGGTAGCCTCCAGTTTCATTGCAACTTCCATAGCCTCAAATTGTGTAGAAATATTTCACTGAACTAATGGCTAGCGCAAATGTGGGAGCAACATAGCAATGCACCATTACTTATGTTGAGTATCATCAATAACAAATCCACCATCTCTGATGGTGTGCTTCAATGTTTTATCGGCCTCCCATATAGATTCATTAAGTTCCCGATGAATATCCTTCATTTTTGTCACCAACTACGTGTATGAATTAGGTTTCTTAAACTTCTCTTTTAGGGCCACTTTAATTTCTTCCAAGATAGCATTAGTGTTTTCTTGAGCGTATATAATGTGCCAATCTAATCACGATCTTGGAATGCAGTAGCCAACTGTGATTTTATAATATAAATATTTTTAACTTGATGAACCTGCCATATGGCATCAGTCATAAACCAAAAGTGATCTGTATCCTCATTTCCAATGCCTATGAAATTAGGTAACTTCATTTATGCAGCCATATCTACTTCAGGGGGAGGTGGAGGTGGTGGTGGAGATGGAATACGTGGTGCAGTAGACGATCAGTGATGTGAGTTTAGAAGTGGAGTGTATGAAGTGGGAAACAGACTCAAAGGTTTCTGATGTGATGAAATTTCTTCTTCAGAGTCACTTGAGCTAGCAGTTTCTAGTTCAGGTTCGCTATCAGATCTAGGCTTCAGAGGGCTATAAATGAATTTTTCAAAATCTTTGCAATAAAATCTTCCACTGCGAGTAATTGGACCTATTTGATGCATTCAAGCAGTAACAACCCCGTTCATAATATATTTTTCAGTAATAATTTCAATGAGTGCAGTAACTTACCTATAGGGCCTTTGAAAAACCTTCTTTTTGCTTCATAATTGGACACAAATCGATCAATGGAAAATTTAGTCACAATTCCTCCCAAGAGGCTCTACTGCACGAGTGATCTTATTATCAAACTTCTCTACTTGTTCGACCAATTCAGCAGTCCACTCAGTGAATACGTCGCATTTTATGTAGTGATGGAATTCATCTAAGCATGAAAACCACTCTGGAGTTTTTGCACAAAGGAAAAAAAGAAAATTTCATGCACTTCTATATAAATATATTTATGTACCCATTTCTCGTCAAATAACTTAGTACTTCTATTCTCTTGGAGTGCAAATTCAAGGATATTTCTATCCATCCAATCTTGTAATTTTTTCATGATGGATTCCACAACATCAAATCTCCCTCAAAATGATCCCGGTCCCGGAAATGGAACCATTTGTTGGCTTGAGGGGTCTTGACCTAGGTTCAGAGTTTATGGATAAACCAAAAAACCCTCCAACTACTGGCCCTTTCGGCAGTGATATGCTTGCATAGATCAAAGTCTCACCCGAAGCAGTATGTGGGGGGTGTTGGAACCATGTTTCCACACCCTGAGGGAGAAAATAAAGAAGTCCTCAGAAAAACTGAAGCAAGCTTATACTAATTGTAAACAAATGTGTGCAACAATATATAACAAAATCACAGAGAATGCATATTTATTAACAGAATAACACTAAATCAATGTTTTCCTTAGCGCAGATAAATAGAACATAACCAGATCCAGATCTTAAACAATGCAGATACTTAAACAGATCTATTAACCATCAATAATAATTCATAATCATATCATATATCCTTGCGCAATCATAAATAAGTAAGACATATAATATGAACTTAACAGAACATAAGTAGTAAACAACTCAAATACATAACACAGTAACTTTCCAAAACTATCCTTTCTATTAGCTTCAAATCTTTCAATCAATACATCAACATTCCCTTACAAAACCCTTCCAAAACCCTTTTGTGCACACAGCCAGCGAAGTCCACACACAACCAGGACTAGGTCTCCGTGCACACAACCCACAAGAGCCTTTCAACGCGACCCAAAAAAACCTTACAAACACATAAACTTATAAAAAAAAAGAATACCATGAACTTACATAGAACTTAACTAGCTTAGACACAATCTATCTATTTATATTCGCCTAGGGTGCAAATACTATGGTCTCAAACCATGGTTTGAGGCCCACAATTTACCCTTAAGCCCATTTACATCAAAATTGGGGACTTTGACCGACCCCAAAGCCCCTTGACTCCCTTTGCGCAGCGCGCACATGCAAAATTATACAAAATGACTTCAGAAGTTGTGCCTCGGCGGACCCCACTCCAACAGGGCCTATTATCACTCCGCCAGATTCCCAAGGCTGAGGAAGGAATCCCAACAAAGGTAACCACAAACTAAGCTTTTGATTTGATAGCTAGCCCTATCAAGCCGGAGAGGGATCTCTCCAAAAGGGTCACAGTCAGGAGCGCTGGAGTAATTAGGTTTTAGGCTAGATATAGAGTGTAGGGGGTTGTTTTGAATTGATTTGGTTGGGAAATCATTGAATAAAGGAATTAGGTCAATGAAATCTAGGTTAGGGCAAATGAGTTAGGGTTGCAAGGATCAATGGGGCAAGGTAGGTACAATGAAAATCACTTGAAGGAAATGGTTGTGGAATGATTTTTAAACTATAAGAAGGCTGAGAAAAGTATAAGAGATGTATTTTTCTCAGAGAGAATATAGTGAACAAAATATGATCAGTTACCCAAATCAGAGCATTGCAGACATGTATTCTGAATTTTTAACTTGTAAAAGAGCATAATATAGAAATGAAAGTGAACATGAACACAATAATTTCAAACATATGATACTAAATAATAAACTATGATAGACATCAATACCATAGGTGTCCCATAAATGTAGCTACAACTCCTCTTTATTATCTTGGCCAAAACTGAGTACAAGTTTCCTTGATCAACTTAGCAAAATCAAACGGATTCCAACCTGTATTACATTGGATTTCTGCAATTTATAGACAAATTTACAAAATCTAAGGTGAATCTCAGATCCAAAATTATTTCAAAGCTAGTTCCTAACCTCTAGGAACATAAAACTATTTATTTTCTTAAAATAAATTGAACTGCTTGCCCAAGTTTTCAAATTTACAATCTGAAAGAAATTAGAGATATCTCCCTGTGGACCTCCACTTTGAAATCTGGAAAAATATTAATAAATTCATTGAATATGTTGAATGTTGGAACTGAATCGACCCTTTTTCCTATTCTGCGCTGCTTATTTGCTTACTGTATCATTGTTTTTGTCATGTTGGCTGCCTTTATGCTCACTGTATTTCCGAATTTCTGTTGCGGACTGCCTTTTCATTAATTTTCAATATGAAAACAGGCGGAATTATTTTAATAGAGAACCCCTTTTCTCTTTTTTTATGGCGTAGATTCATTATATTTGGCAGTCACCCGAATACTAAAACTTTTGGATAGATTTTAGCACTGGTAGTTCGAGTATTAGTGGGAGTAATAGTGAAGTGAATTAGCATCCAAACCTTTTGGATAGACATGGAAGAAAAGTGGAGCAGAAATGGCAGAGGATAGCAGAGGGGTTGGTGGTAAAAGCAAGTGACATGGCATGCAGAGGTGGGGCCAATCGCAAATCACAATCCGACATATTTGTTAATATGAGAAATATGGGGTAAGAATTGTGATTTGCGATTTGCGATATTGCAAATTTCAAAGTCAAAGGCTATCGCAAATTGGCATCAAAGCTTATTTATCAGAAATCACAAATCGGAGTTGGGATTTCTTATCACAATATCAGGGATCAAGCTTATTTGAATATTTCATATCGGAGTTGGGATTTCTTGTCGCAAGTCAAAGTCAAAATTTATTGTAGTTCGGCAGAGGGGGCTTATCGGTGATCGCAAACGGGGAATCGGGGTTATCAGCGATCGCAAATCACATTTGGAGATGGGCAACGATGAATGTTTGGAAATACAACAATGAGATATGTGATGAGCAATGGGAGTGACATGGCGGTAGGCAAGTAAGGGTCCCACGTAATATCGCATCGGCGTTTCAGAAGCGATAGCACATGAATTTTATGAAGATTTTTGCGATCGCCGATATGCAAAAAGGCACAAGGGGTCTAAAAAGTTTTAAGCAACGATATGGTAAGCTATATATATGAAATTTTTAAATGCCAAAATTTTTGAAAGCAAAGGTTGTGGTAAGTATTATAAAATGATTTCAGCGCAAAAGGGTTTTATAATAAGGTTTGAACGCCGAAAGATTATAATGTGGTTTAATGTTTGATATATAACATATGATATGGCTTGTTCGGGGGTGGGAGGAGCTTAATATAAAGTCCCAAAACTTTATATTAAATGGTTTTTTGAGGGTTAAAGGGAATTTTAAGGATTTTTTTTTTTTAAATATAGTTTAGGCTATATAGTAAATGAATTTTGGGTTTGGGGTAACAACTTGGATAAGTTAACTAATGAAATGAAATGTTTGGATATTGGGGAAAAAGGTGAAAATAGTAAAAAACGAAGCGAGGTTAATGATAATGACAGAGATGAGGTGAAAGTAGAGTAAAATAAGGTGGGATGGGTGGGATGCAAATACCAATGCTAACAGCGGCTCCAATTGGGGAAGATAGCTCTAAAGGAGGTGTCTAGAATCGCAGATCTCTGAATTTGTAGATCAGTGCCTTATCCATTAGGAAATGGAGTACAATCTGTAAAATAAAACTAAAACTGAAACTAAAAACATACTGCAAACTTCAAACCACATTAACAAACCATCAAAGCCTTAGGGTCTCCTCCTCGGGCTTCAAACCTTGATGAATTCTATCAACACTTGCTGAAAATAAAATAAAATCAAACTGAAATGATACCAACCTACTCTAATTTGCTGCACAACTGCTGATTAGGTGAAATGATCCTTCTGGTGTAACCAATCTAGGAGATGGCTACTTACTAAAGTTTTTCTCTCACTTTCCTTGAGCAGGAAGAATGATGTACATGTAGGCAACTGACAATAAAAAATGAAAGAAAAACTTATGCTGAAAAACAAGACAACATTCATCTTCTCCAATGCTTGCAAAAGACTACCGAAGGGATCTTGAAAATCCTAAAGCATTACCTTGTCTTGAGATCTAGCAGTAAAAATACAATTACTCCCTTCATTATGATCTAAAAGAACACTTGGTTGTTGATCGATAGGAAGGCATAGGGAAGTATAACCTTCTGCTATCGGAGTGTTGGCTGTAAATTCCTCAAGCATGAGAAATTATGACTCAATCTCTGGCATTTTTTCTCTCTCTCGTTCATTCTCCTCAAATTCATAGTCTAAGTCATCCTTAAACAAGAAACATTCTTCAAAATTATCAAACATGACATCCCTATCATCTTCATGAAAAACAACAGTATCTACTAATTGATCTCATTGCAGGGAATCATCATCATAAATTGGTTTACTCACAACAATTTCCTGTATATTTTCATCAAGCTCCTCATCTAAATTATCTTCAAATTTATCGTACTAAGGCAAATCAGGTTCAGGATAAACTTCATCAAATATGAACAATGAAAAAGGAGATTGTCTTTCTTCATGATGATCTATAAATCTAGTTTCAGGATTGTCCTCATTTAAACTTAGATTTTCATTTTAAAAAATGGAAGAAGTTTTACCAACACTTTCTTGACTATGTGAACACTGCAAACCTGCATTAGCTTGGACTGTAATATGACTTTTTAGGAGTTGATCTATTTCATCTTCTGATAGAGGAGAAATTAATTTTTGTTTTCTTTTGATAACACAATAATTGTCTTCTTTCTCTCTTAAAGATTCACAAGGATGTTGAATATCTTCTTTAACCTTTGGTTGATCAACTTGATGTACTACTGCAAGAATTGTCTCCAGTGGGAAGTCTTTATGAACATCAAGACAATATACGTCATCTTTTTCTTCCATGAGGGAAACCACTTGCTCTTTTTGGTGATGAAAGGATTTTCATGCAAAGCCTCCGAGATCTCTCCATCCATGAACTCGTTATCATCATAATAATACTCTAGGTTTTGAATGAAAACCTCAAATTGATCACAACAATTATTAACCAAAGACAAAGAAGGGTAGGACTCCTTGTATTCTTCATAAAATATTGAATGGAAAACCCTAAGAGAAAAAATATTGGATAGTGGAAAACCTTCATACCAAGATCGTGATTTTACTTCAAGAGAATCCATGAACATCTTTAAAAGACAATCTTCAGGAAATTCAACCTTCAACTTGCCTGTATGTATGTGAAATTTAACCAAATGTAAAGCATCATCATTCCTATCGTCATCTTTAAACATAGGCAAATTCCTATGCCAATCTACATTAGGCATTTTATTTGGGAAACCTGGAATGTGATCCCGACTCAAGGGAGAATGCCTTCTTGCAACAGTTTCCATCTTGAAAATTCTTGAAGCTACTGATCTTCATGCAGTGGAGACGCCATGAAGTGTTGATTTTATGTATCTTTCAGTCAATGCAGTCACCAAGTGAATGGTTCGGCGTTCATATGTGTCCAACTATTGTTCACCATCAACAATTAGATCTAAATATTTTTCATTATTTCCTATGGAAGATATGATGTTTTGTTCCCTGGAAACGGTGCCAAGATGTTATCACTCCGCCAAATTCCCAAGGCTAAGGAAGGAATCCCAACAGAGGTAACCAAAAACCAAGCTTTTGACTTGATATCTAGCCCTATCAAGCCGAAGAGGGCTCTCTCCAAAATGGTCATAGCCAGGAGGGTTGGAGTAATTAGGTTTTAGGCTAGATATAGAGTGCAGAGGGTTTTTTGAATTGATTTGGTTGTGAAATCACTGAATAAAGGAATTAGGTCAAGAAAAGCTAGGTCACGGAAAATGAGTTAGGGTTGCAGGGATCAATGGGGTAAGGTAGGTACAATGCAAATCACTTGAAGGAAATGGTTGTGGAATGATTTTGAAATTGTAAGAGGGCTGAGAAAAGCATAAGAGATGTATTTTTCTCAAATAGAATATAGTGAACAAACTATGGTCAATTACCCATATCAGAGCATTGCAGACATTTATTCTGAATTTCTAACTTGTAAAATATCATAATATAGAAATGAAAGTGAACATGAACACAAAACTTTAAAACATAGAAATAACGCCATAGAGGAATGGAGGATGAAGACTGCTCGCATTCATGGTGAAAACCCTTAGGGCTTGGAAGCCAGCCCCTGCTTCAGGGCATCGAGGCATGCAGCTGGTCGAGGTGACATGCGTATGCCATTGTCATACTGTTTTAAACATCTAGACCACCTTGGGCTGGCCACAAGGTGTACGGAATGTGGTCTAAAGACTATCCAAATCTAACCGGCAGCAGGATGAAGGTTAGGGTATTTTACCGTTCTCTTTTCATGTGACGGGGTTTGAGTTTTAGGTTTTCCGATCAACAGCGGACATCTCACTATCGTGGTGTTGGGATAAGAAGCCTCTTTAGCCGCAGAGATGGGTTTTGATTATGAGTATGTGGACATCGAGCCGGCGCTGGAAGATCTGCTTACCTATTGGGGCCATGAAGTCTCTGAGAAGAACTTGGAACATTTTTTCTCGAAGCCTGTAGTTAACGCGCCTTGTTTCAGTGATGAAGAAGGAGTTGGGGGGATTACTAACAGGGTGAATTTTCTAGAGGAGACGCGCCAAAATACCCTGTGTGGGCGCTGGAATTTTGGCAGTATCTCGAGCCAGGTTCGGGTGCAAAACCCTCAGGTCGGCGAAGTCGGTGGTCTGCAGCATCATGACCGTTTTTCCAATCTCCCTCTTTCGAGGCCATGTATTCCTCTTTTTCCTTCATTTACTGGTGGGTTAGAAGACATTGTGGTCAGTTACGGATTGCAAGGTCATGCGGGTTTAAAAGCCCTAGGAGAAGCTAGTCAGAAAAGCCTTGACCCCAGTGGTGTAAGAATCATGGGGGAATCCCTTGTAAATAGGAAACCCTCACTGAGTTAGGGGCTACATTTCTCTCTTGCTCCGAATTCCCTTGCTAATCAAGCGGCCAGCTTGAATCCGATTCAGGGAGAAGAACAATTTTGAAAGTCTTAGGTGGAGGCCTTGGTGTTTTGTTAATCTATGGTTTCTTCTAATGAAGAAGTAGGAGAGCCCAAAATGCTTGTGGAAGAAGAACAGAAGCTTGGATTGGATCAGGAAGTTGGTCTGGTAGAAGGGAAATTTTCAGTAAGGGTCTTGGCAGAAGGGGCTAATAGAGAAGCTAAATTAAGGCGACAGGGGTTGCTTGTGATTGAAGAGATAGTTGCTCCTGTTACTCAAGAAGTTGGAGAGGGCGAAGGGCAGAAGGAGGCAGTGGTTGAGAAAAGAAAGAAGCAGAAACCTATCAGAAGGAAATAAGTACGTCCAGGCTTTGTTCTTGGAGTGGACATACGCATAGACGAAGTCATGGAAGCTACGGAGACTATTTTGGTTGGCAGAGTTCGTGGAAGGAAGTTCTTGGCAGATTACATTTCGGACTGGGCTCAGACAGAATCGAAAGAATCCCCTGGGCAATTGGAAAAGATCAAAATTTTGGATAGGGGTTGGTTTAGCATCAGATTTGAGCATAAATATCATGTTGATTGGGTGCTTGAAAGGAACTGGTGTTTTGGGAAGAGGTCGATCTTGTTTCACAGATGGACTCCTCTATTCGATGCTCAAAAGGAAAAGATGGTGGAATCACCAGTCTGGGTTAAATTTCTAGGGCTTCCAATGCCTTTCTGGACTGACTCTGCATTCCTCTCTATTGGGAATACCTTGGGAAAGTTCTTAGAAGTTGACAGGTAGTTCTTACAAACTAGAGATCTGAGTGCGGCAAGTATTCTGGTAAGCCTCAACCCAAGAGAAGGAAACAAACACAATGACTTTGAAGTACAGGGATCTGGAGTTTCTGCAAACCCTAGATTATAAAAACCTCCCTTTCCGATGTCACAGATGCCACAAGTATGGTCATCTGGCCAAGGAATGTCTGCTAGGTCATCGTCGTAGAAGAAGAAAAAAAAAGCTTGTAAGGAAACCTGTGAAACCATCTCAAGCAAAGGCAGAAAAGGACTTTGAACTGAACCTTATGGAGGAAGATACAGGGGCCGCTTTGGAGAAGGTGGCATCCTTGGACCAGGCTCAAAAGGCTGACAAGCCTCCCACTTCTGAGAGGAAGCATGCTCTGGTGTCCTCTCTGGATCCTCTTTCAATTTCTGAGACATTTGGGGTGACACAGACAAGTATGACTCTCTCTTCCCCCTCTTCCCTTTACTCATCTATTTGTTTATCTCCTTTGGTTTTTTCTGATCCTGGTCGCTCCAGGTAGCTCCAAAATGATCTTTATATTTGAATATTGTTCAAGCGTCTATTGATAGTATTATCATGGCAATCTCGTCCTCCTCTGTGTCTCCTTCTCCTCTTTCTGAAAGTGTCTTGACCACAAGCCCTCTTAGGGTCCCTCCCCCTAAATTTCCTCCTTATAATCTTAGACCTCTTGCTAATCGTACCGGGAAAGGGCTGGTCGTTGGGGGCCCGGCGTCAGATCCTGTTACTATAGGACCAAGGAAGTTGAGAGGTAGAAAGTCGAACCTCCCAAAGGCTCAATTGAAAGCAAAGTTAGATATATAAAATGGTAAATAGAGGTCTTTGTCTGGGGTGCTTAGAGCAGCACAACCACCCTCTCAAGGTTTGCGATGATCTTTATATGCTACAATTGCAGGGGTTTAGCTAGTCAGACTAAAAAAATAGATTTAAGGGAGTTGGTCAAAGCACATAATCTGGACGTTATTATGATTCAAGAGAAGCTGGGTCAGGGTGATGAAGTTAAGGGAACCCTCTCAAAATTGTTCCCTGGGTGGATTTTTCATGCACTTGATGCGTGTTGATCATGTCAGCATTCTATTAAAATTTTGACAAGCAATCTCACTTAAACCTTTCAAACCCCCTCTTTTCGCCCTGAGAAATTCGTTTTCTACTCATCGTTACCTTCTCCTAGCCTCAGAACTGCATAAAAGTGGCTGAAATATCACATTATAATATATTTAAGGCCTAGCACCTTTCGGCCCTAGCCCCTGCACCTTTTTCTCCACATGACTGAAAGTCGAAACCGAGCGCTAGCCATGAAAGCGCTTATCACATATATATAACGGGCGCAGTATTATCCGTCGATCTATACAGATCGGACGACATTCACAAGGCTCCATGGCGCCCGTGGCCCACCCCGTCCACCATCCGATCAACCTGCAAAATCAACAGTCCATAGTGCACCCGCTCACTGTACAAAACCCGCTGGTTTATATCGCACCGCCTTTCGGAGGCAGGCGGTATTTCTCATTTCATAGCGATGCCATTCATCGTGTGATGCGTGTCTCGCGCACTATTTCAAAACCACCTGCTCATCGCGCGTTATAATTCGGCAGCGGACGTGGCATGATATGCACGTGAGCCGTCCGATCTAGAGCGGCCCATCCAACGGCGATCACTCCACAAAGTTGCTTGCGAGTTAACACGATAAATCGTACCTCTAGCCCACTGTTCATCGCCCTCCTATGCATTTTCAGCCGTTGATCTCATCTTGAGATCGGACGGTTTATATCACTTACCTCCCCACCATCAACATGTGTCTTCCATCCAATCACCGTTCCACGTATTCGTCGTATTTTTCCTCCACCCTTACATATTTCGCTCATTAGTCAAATTTCAATGTTTTACGTTAAAAACTTTCACCAGTCCATCCTCCATCGTGTCACTGCATTTTTTCCACCACCCTGCATTTTTCCACCATTTCACCATGTCTGCATGGCCATTTTCATTGACCCCGCCACATCCACCATCCCCATGCATGGTTTTCCTAACAATTTTGTGGGTTTTGCAGGGTTACAGCGACGGAAAACTACCATGATTTATAGTTTCCATTACTGTAATAGAGAGCACATCAAAGGACCATTTTTCAGAGGCTGTAATTATGGAGAAAGGTCTGGGAAGGTATGTCGACAAGACTTCTATTAAAGAAGCAGGGTTAAAATCTGTCAAAGAGGAGTGGCTCACTGTTTTCGGTGCGAATTTATCCTAGTTGATACTCATACTAAAATCAGTCAAGCGCTTTAAATATGGCTCATGCATGATATACTGTTCCATCTTCACTTCTACCATATTTCTGCTATATTATCTTCTGTGGAATGTTATTTTTAAAACGTTGTTATTATGTATGGATTCTTAAATCAGTAAGCCCATTACATGGTAACATGTGTATCTGGATATCATCTATATGACAACTAGTATTCTCTCACCTTTCTTACACAGTAAACATCTTCAGATTATTTATCTCTGCGAAGTATTTCTGAACCGGCCCGCTTTGCAGTAAACTGTCTCTTAATTGTCTAATGCTTTGTATTAGAGTTTTACACCTTACCTCTGCAGTATCTTTTTTCCTGTGTCAAGTTTCTGTAAATTTTGGTCCCATTCAAACTAACCTTCTTGTTTACAAGAGATAGCATGAGAGCCTTTGATGATAACTCCCTATGTTATATTATACGCTCCTTGCTACATAAGATGTCCTAGGCACTGGTCTTTCACAACTCGGGGCTGTCTCTGGGAATGACAACATCTTTTTGGCGCCGTTGCCGGGGAACGAAGTTGAAAAAATTTAAATCCCTAGGCCTTGACAAAAGCTAATTCACTCTTCAAGTAGGTGAGTATGGAGAGTTGAGAGTTGTAGATCCCTCACCTTGTCGACTCCACATTTGTTTATTTAGATAAATTCATTTGCAGTCCTGGCTCCTCGTTAGCCACACCTGAGGTCAGATACGTCTCAACCAAAGACACCTTCAGTGTCTGACCCTGAAAAGATCATACATAGGAGAAATTGGAAGGAAAGAAAATCAGTCCACTCTAAAATTCCTGAATTGTCTATAGAAAACTTTCCATCTTCTTCTTCTCAAGTAGCCCAAGTGCTAGTTACCGACTCCACTGTGGGAGATACCAATTACTATTCAGATAGTCCACCCCGAGGAGGTGTCAGAAATAAAGACAATTTTTATCCTACTCCTGAGGTTGAAGAGGTCAAAGAAGTCACCGAAGTATCTGCTACTAACAGACCATTATTCCCCTCAACACCTCAAGCTAATGTTCAGTATATTCCTATTTTTATTCATACCCCACTTCCACCTCCTCCTCCTCCTTTTACTCATCAAACTATTGCACTTCCTCCACCCCCTCAAATGGCCAATGTTCCAGGCTTCTTGCTAAATAAATATGCCCCTATGGCATTACCCCAAGTGTTGAATGATATGCCACAGGATTATTTGAAGATTTTACCCCGATTCAATGGGGAAAATGAGATTGATGCTCAAAAAAATATTGAGGTTTTCTGCTCCTTTGAAGAGAACTTTAATGTGGAACATTTAGATGTAGTCTTAAGGCTGTTTGTCCAATCTCTTGATGGTGAAGCTCAAAAATGGTTTAAGACATTGGCAGGCCGTTCTATTACCACTTGGGAAATAATGGAAGATAATTTTCTCAGGAAACGGGGAGAGAAGAAACACCATGGACATTGTCTTACCGAGTTTAATACACTCAAGAAAAGACATAATGAAGGGGTGTCAGAATTTATCAAGATATTTAATAAATTGTATCTGAGCCTTCCTGTTGATATGAAACCTCATCAAACTGCTGCTAAAGTTTTTTTGTAGCAGCCTTTGATTCAAAATTTGGTTTCTCTCTCAGAGAAATAAAGCCTGCTACTCTGGATGATGCTCAGACAGATGCACTAGAGTTGGAAGCAAAATTTTCCTCCACTGGAAAATCAAAGGGAAAATCTGAATAGGATACTAGAAGAAGGGGAAAAGAGGAGGTATCAACCTCTAACCAAGACAGAGACTCAGCTAATGACAGAATTGAAGAAATGAGCAAAATGATTAAGAACCTTTCTGGCAAACTGGTCAAGCTTGAATTGGAGGCCAAGAATTCAACCTCCAAGAATTTTCACAATGCTCCTAACAGAGGTTACAATCCTCAGTATAGGAAACCACCCCTGCAAATATTGCCAAGGGAACTAAAGGAGCAACAAGATCAAGTACCACACCCATTGTACTTGGAAGGTCTAGTAGATGATCCTACTGAAGACACCACCTATGGACTGGAGGATGCAAATCTTGCTTTTTCAAATAGTGATGGAGAAGAATGCCCTTTGCAAGGAAATGATGGAACCAAATTCTCATTGCAAGAAGAAGAAAAGGTTAGAGACACAAAAGACCCAGAAATTGACTACTATTGTAAGCAATTTGTTGATTTCATGCAAGCATAGTTCAATAGAAGATATGATCTCAGATATTATAGGAAGAGGACTCGTACTCAAGATCAAGAAGAAGAGCCACCCCAGAAGGAAGCACCTGCTCAGAAGGAGTCAACAATGCAGAAAGTCACAGACAAAGGTAAGAGGCCTCTAAAAAAACCTTTGCAGTCTAATGATCAAATTCCTTCCTCTTCAAAAGTATTCATTCCCCCTAATACCAAGTCTATGTTAAATGAAGTAAAACCCTTAGCTGAAGATAAAGAGTCAAAAGAGGTTGTAATAGAGAGTTCCCCTCCTGTTTTCAGTCTGCAAACAGAACTTGAGAAGCTAAAAATCCCAGTTCCCTTGACTGAACTATTGAAGCAACCTGCATATCAATCCCAAGTCACCTCTTTTATGATCCCTCCAGTAGCAGCACTCACCCCAGATAGTCTCAAACTTCAAGAAGAAAAACCCATGGTTGTATTTGGCCCACATGTTGAGGGATTAGATCCTTCTACTCCTCCTTTCTATGTGTCTCTAGTGATTCATGACCTGCTATTACATAATTGTATGTTAGATTCTGGAGCTTCCCATAATCTACTGCCTCTATCAGTCATGGAACAACTAGGATTACAAATCACCCGTCCATACAAGGACCTCTATTCATTTTATTCCAAAAGAGTTAAATGTTTGGGGATGATCAAGGATTTGGTGGTCAATTTGGCCCAAATCCCAGCAAAAAGTGTGGTAATGGACATTGTGGTGGCGGACATCCTAGCTCGCTTTGGCATGTTACTGTCAAGGTCTTGGGGAACAAAAATTGGTGGGTCAATTAAGCTAGATCTAACATATGCCACTATCCCAGTTTTTGGTAGCCAAGAGAGGAGGTTGTATAGGGAAACTAGATTTGTCAAGATGGTGACTCGGGCTGAAAACTATGTTAATTCACCAGTCTACAGTAAAGAAGGAGATTTCTCATGCTTGATGCTGGAAGAAGATCAAGATTATGTTCATGAACCATCCTTCTGCCAGATCAAGACTGAGCAGCCCTCAGAGAGCCATGAAACAAGAATCTGGACACTTCATTTTGATGGAGCAAATTCAAGAGAAGGTAATGGAGCTGGAATATTATTGATTTCTCCTACAGGAAAATGGGTCCCATTGTCTTTCAAACTGGAATATGAAGCTACTAATAATTTGGCTGAATATGAAGCACTCCTGTTAGGATTGCAGATAGCCAGGAGCATGAACATACAAAGTTTAAAAGTTCTGGGAGATTCAGAATTGGTGGTTAGACAAGTTAGGAATCAGTGCCAAACCAAACATCCTCGGCTGAGGGCGTATAGGAATGAAGTTTGGGATATGGTAGAGAATTTCTTCTTGGCATTTAATATCCAGTTCATGCCCCGAGAACATAATAGGATGGCTGATTCCCTTATCGTGGTTGCTAGTACGTTCTGTCCACCTCAAAACCCCCTCTTAAGGTATGAAATTGAGGTGTGTTATCGACCATCAATCCCAGATAACATTAAGCATTGGAAGGTATTTGAGGATGAAGAACAAATGAAGAGATTCCTGGAAATAGTAGGGGAATTCTCCAATATGGAGATTGATGCTGATGAAGAAGAAGATACTGAAGACACTTCAGAAAGAAATTGGGAGAAGAAAATGGCAGGTAATAAAGTGTTGCAATTGAAGGGAAACATTATACCTAGAGGGCTGGTGCCCCTAGAATATTATTTGACAAGAATGATGTTCCACTGCAGCCAAGAAAAGTGGTAGAATAAAATCAGGTAGAAGACCTGAATCTTGGTACTGAGGCTGACCCCAAAATTGTAAAATTATCCAAGAAGATCCCAGAAGAATATAAAAATCTATACCATAATTTATTTCAGTCTTACAAGTATGTGTTTGCATGGTCCTATCGGGACTTGAAAACTTTCGACATCAGTATCATGCAGCACAAAATTCCACTAAAGGGAGATGCTAAACCTCATAAGCAGAAGCTCAGACAGATAAATCCCCTAATGCTTCCCTCTATTGAGAGGGAAATCAAGAAGTTTTTAAAGGCCAAAATAATTGTGCCATTGAGGTACTCTGAATGGGTGGAAAACCTAGTCCCTGTCCGAAAGAAGAATGGAGAAATAAGGTTGTGTGTGGATTTCTGAAATTTAAATAGAGAATCCTTAAAGGATAATTATCCACTGCCTAAGATGGATCACATCCTGCAGAAGGTGGTTGGAGCTTCTAGGAAGTCAATGATGGATGGATTCTCTGGTTACAATCAGGTGGTTGTACTTCCAGAAGATCAAAAGAAGACTGCTTTCACCACACCATGGGGTACATTTATGTATGTCAGGATGCCTTCTGGATTGATTAATGCAGGGGCCACTTTTCAGAGGGCCATGGACATTGCTTTTTTTTGGGAGCAAGATAAATTTTTGGTAGTCTACCTCAATGATATCACTGTATTTTCAAAGAATGATACTGAGCACATTGAGCATCTGCGTAGAACCTTTGAGAAATGCAAAAGGTATGGTCTCTCTCTAAACCCTCAGAAGTCTTTATTTGCATTAGAAGAGGGTAAAATTTTGGGACACATTGTGACTAAATATGGGGTAAAGATAGATCCTAAGAGGGTAGAGGTTATAAATGCCATTCCTCTTCCTAGAAATAAGAAGGAGGTACAGGTGTTCCTAGGGTGCATTAATTTCCTGAGAATGTTTATTCCTAACTATGTTGAAATAGTTAAACATATAACTGACATGTTGAAGAAATATAATGAAGTTAGATGGTCCCAGGAATCACGAGAGGCCTTTACCAGAATAAAAAATTCTTTTGCAGAAGCCCCTGTGCTAGCTAGACTAGATTATGCTAAACCTTTCATGATCTTTTCTTTTGCATCACCTCATACAATAGCAGGAGTTTTATTGTAGAAAAATGAAGAAGGGTACGAGCAGCCCATCGCCTTCTTCAGTCAAGTGCTCCGTGATGCAGAATTAAAATATAACATATTAGAAAAGCAAGCATACGCACTGGTGAAATCCCTCAAAGCATTCCGCATGTATATCTTGCAGTCCCATATCACTACATTTGTGCCTACAGCTGCTGTAAAATATATTCTTATCCAAGGGGATAGTGAAGGAAAAATGGGGAAGTGGATTGCCAAAATACAGGAGTATGAATTAGACATCCGCCCTACTAAGCTGATCAAAGGACAAGGGCTCGCCAAAATATTATCTGAATCAAACTATCAGGCTCTGGGTATAAATTTTTCCATAATAGCAAGTGAGGAATCTGAGGAGAAAGAAGAGCGACAGGGAATTGGGGTAGCCACTCCGGAAACACATATAAAGTACCTCACCAGTCATTGGTACAAAGAGATAGTAGAATATCTCCTCACACTCAGCTACCCTCCAAGCTGTGATAAAGCTAAATACATAACACTGAGATTGAAATCACAGAAGTACATAGTCGCCAATGGCCGGCTATACTGGCGAGATCCCTCAGGCATACTACTCCTGTGTCTCACAGAGGATGAGATAGAGAGTATTATAGCCAAATTTCATGAAGGAATCTGTGGGGGTCATTACAACTGGAGGGCCACTGCTCACAAAATCCTGAAGGTTGGTTTCTATTAGCCCAAGCTTTTTGGAGATTTTTTTGCCCAGGTTAGAGCTTGTAAGTGTCATAAATTTGCTAAAAGACAGAAGTTGGCACCTCTGCCCACGATTCCCGTGCATGTGAATGAACCATTATGACAATGGGGAATTGATTTTATAGGTGAAATACATCCTCCATTGAGTGGTCAGCATAAGTGGATTTTAACTGCCACTGATTACTTCACAAAATGGGTGGAAGCCATACTTGCGAGGAATGCAACAGATACTGTGATAATAAAATTCATGGAGGAAAACATCATATCCAGGTTTGGTTTCCCTGCCAGAATAGTAACTGATAATGCCCAGGCTTTCAAGTCTACAAATTTTGTGAGCTTCTGTCAGCATTATAACATCACACTAAGTCACTCTACAACCTATTACCCACAAGGAAATGGCTTGGCAGAATCTTCCAATAAAACCTTGGTAAGGGCACTGAAGAAGGCTATAAATGAAAATCAGAGAAATTGGGATTCCCAGTTGAAGTTTGCTCTGTGGGCCAATAGAATTACCAGCAAGAGAGTAACTGGAAAATCCCCATATGAATTAGTATATGGGAGGGCAGTAGTGTCCCCTATTCGATAGCCCTACCAGTAGCCCGATTCATGCAAGAAAGTCAAGAGGAGCCTGATGATATGACTAGGAGAATAAATCAGTTGGTGAAATTGGAAGAAACACGGAACCAGGTAAGTCAAAGGCTGACTGAATATCAAGAGAAGACGAAGTACCTTTTTTATCAGCATGCCAAAGACAGGAATTTGCATATTGGTGATTTAGTGCTCAGGTGGGATATCCGGAGAGCTGAAAAAGGAAAACACGGTAAATTTGACCCACTCTGGTTTGGCCCTTTCAAAATCATAGAACAAGTGGGTAACAATACTTTCAGGCTGGAGAATTTACAGGGTGACTTGCTTGACGCCCCTGTAAACGGTCAGTTTCTTAAACCCTACTTCCAGTTCTAATTCAGGCAGAGATAGCCTGATGTATTATACTGTATATTAGTTTCCTGTTTTCACCCTTGTTTGAATAATGTGAGTGTCGGGATGAATTATGAAAAGAAAATTAGAGGTGCTGAAGAGCAGAGTTCACACAGAAGATCATCAGGTGGTCTGTGAAGTTCTCAACATGCTCATGGATGAACGTGTCATCCCCAGGTGGAGCCAATGTTGATCATGTCAGCATTCTATTAAAATTTTGTCAAGCAATCTCGCTTAAACCTTTCAAACCCCCTCTTTTCGCCCTGAGAAATTCGTTTTCTTCTCATCGTTACCTTCTCCCAGCCTCAAAACCACATAAAAGGGGCTGAAATATCACATTATAATATATTTAAGGCCTAGCACCTTTCGTCCCTAGCCCCTGCACCTTTTCTCCACATGACTGAAAGTCGAAACCGAGCACTAGCCATGAAGGCGCTTATCACATATATATAACGGGCGCAGTATTATCCGTCGATCTATACAGATTGGATAAAATTCACAAGGCTCCATCGTGCCCTTGGCCCACCCTGTCCACAGTCCGATCAACCTGAAAAAATCAACGGTCCATAGTGCACCCGCTCACTGTACAAAACCCGATGGTTTATATCGCACCGCCTTTCGGAAGCGAGCGGTATTTCTCATTTCAGAGCGATGCCATTCATCGCGCGACGTGTGTCTCGCGCACTATTTCAAAACTGCCTGCTCATTGTGCATTATAGTTCGACAGCAGACGTGGCGCGATATGCACATGAGCCGTTTGATCTAGAGCGGCCCATCCAACGGCGATCGCTCCACAAAGTTGCTCGCGAGTTAACACGGGGAAATCGTACCCCTAGCCCACCGTTCATCGCCCTCCTATGCATTTTCAGCCGTTGATCTCGTCTTGAGATCGGACGGTCTATATCACTTACCTCCCCACCATCAACACGTGTCTTCCGTCCCGTCACCATTCCACGTATTCGTCGTATTTTTCTTTCGCCCTTACATATTTCGCTCATTAGTCAAATTTTAATGTTTTACGTTAAAAACTTTCACCAATCCATCCTCCATCGTGTCAATGTGTTTTTACCGCCACCCTGCATTGTTCCACCATTTCACCATGTCCGCACGACCATTTTCATTGACCCTGCCACATCCACCATCCCCATGCATGGTTTTCCTAACAAGTTTGCGGGTTTTTCAGGGTTACAGCAGCGGAAAACTGCCATGATTTACAGTTTCCATTACTGTAATAGAGAGCACATCAAAGGACCATTTTTCAGAGGCTGTAATTATGGAGAAAGGTCTGGGAAGGTATGTCGACAAGACTTCCATTAAAGAAGCAGGGTTAAAATCTGTCAAACACTCCACAGTCATTCAAAGCATAGATTGCGCAGATCGATACATTGATGGAGCAGTAGAGAAATATCAATGAACGATCGAGGAATTCAACATTTAGCATTGAAGATCTTAAACCTTAATTCAGGGTTTAGAAGGAAGAGGGTACCATTCGTAGAAAAAAATACCCTAAAGTTTTCTTTTTAGCACCATTTTCTTTCCGGAAAGGACGGAATGTCTATGTGATTTTACTTCTTTGTCGTGTTCTTGAAGAGACTTCTACCCAGTGCATTTATTTCAGTAAGCAGGCCACAGGGTACAAACAGCATTACAGAGTCATCAAGCAGTATGGGCGTGCACGTTTCCGCCATCTTGTCTTAATGAGGAAAATTAAATGTTCATCTCCTACTCCCTTTTCGAGCTTTCTTTTTCTCCTATAAAGCTCCCGAAGAACAGATGATTTGGGGTTCCAGATTTATCAGAAAATTATGCAGTAAGAGGATTTTGTATACAATTTTTTTGAACCCTTGCATGAATGCTCAAAGCCCATTGGGTCTCAGTCAGGAGGAGTTCCATCTGTTAAGAGGATTCTGGTCTTTGGTATTTCACAGTTTGTAACTTCTCCCTTTATGTGTTAATTAAATTGTTCATCTTGTTGCCATCCATATTTCTTGTATCATGTTTTGGAATGCGAGTGGCTCACTATTTTTGGTGCAAATTTATCCTAGTTGATACTCATACTAGAATCATTCAAGCACTTTAAATATGGCTCATGCATGATATACTGTTCCATCTTCACTTCTACCATATTTCTGCTATATTAGCTTCTGTGGAATGTTATTTTTAAAACGTTGTTATTATGTATGGATTCTTAAATCGGTAAGCCCATTACATGGTAACATGTGTATCTGGATATCATCTATATGACAACTAGTATTCTCTCACCTTTCTTACACAGTAAACATCTTCAGATTATTTATCTCTGCGAAGTATTTCTAAACCGACCCGCTTTGCAGTAAACTGTCTCTTAATTGTCTAACGCTTTGTATTAGAGTTTTACACCTTGCCTCTGCAGTATCTTTTTTCCTGTGTCAAGTTTCTGTAAATTTTGGTCCCATTCAAACTAACCTTCTTGTTTACAAGAGATAGCA
>JAXQQM020075614.1:0-13728 GCA_034641835.2 Pinus albicaulis | reverse complement strand
GGAGGTGTGAAGAGTGTGAGTGTGTGGAAGAAAATCTGAATTATTTATTGAAATTGCTGAGGGGCAGCTAATGCCTATTCGCCCATGCAATATTCTGTCGATTAGAAGTTTAGTTCACTCATTCATTTCTATACAAGATCGATTTTTGTATGTATTGTGTACGTATCTGACATTGCAGGTAGCCAGTGCCAGGATGGAGTTATGATAGCAGTTTTTTTTTTCTGAGTTTACAAATCGTAGTGTTGGTGGATGGGCCTGTAGTCACTTGAAGGAGCACTGGAGGGGAAAAAAGCTCTGCACAAGCCAGGAAATTCTTCAAGAGAAGAGCGTTGTGTGAACTTGGTTCACACGTTGGAAAATTGCAGCTACGTTGGACCGGGGTGCTGAGGTGAGCGGCGTTGAAGGTATCAGACAGCGTATTGACCAATATAAAATGGTGGAATGAATTGTTAGACGCAGCAAAGGTAATGCGTGTTCAAGATTTGTGAATGACTGCTTTTGTTTGCGAGTAGAATTTGTGAATGATTGCTGTTGTTTGAAATCACTATGAATGTTAGAACACCGATGAATGTTGGGTATTTGCGGTGGTAATCGATTAAAGTTTGGCATCGATTGTTGCTGTGTTGGGCAATGGGAAAAATCGATGTATATAGAGATCAATTTCCTTGTGATGGTCGATAGGAATTTGGACTCTGTGTTGTGATGGTCGATATAAAGTTGGACTCTGTGTTGTGAAGGTCGATTTGAAGTTTCGGTTGTTTGCTGTAAGGGTGAATTGTATTTAACACAGAACTTATGATTATTGTTATCGCTTTTTCATTTCAAATGAATGTGTATGAAGTTTCTCTTTTAAAAAAACACCATTCCAGCTACTTCTAAATGAATTTTATATCAAAGGATCCAATAAAAAAATCACTGTTTGTTAATGAATGCAAAGTTGCATACCAAAGAACAAAGATAACTTATTTGCAATCAGTTAAGGTAGTGATTCTGGGATTAATTCAAAGGGGAATCTTTTATTAATAATTGCACCTTCTTTAAGAGTAGGAAAATTAAAATTTTCCTACATCATCACATCAACAAATTTTGAAAAAGTTGCAGAGAAACTGATATGCACGAAAACCGAAGTTGCAAACAAACCAACATGCTCATATTGTAAAAGAACATGTAATATGGAAGATCATTGTTTTGATCTCCATCCTTGTCGCCATTGTGGAAAGCCGAATCATGCATCAGAAAAACGTTGCAACCAAAATCAATCGGCTAGATTAAAGATCAATTATGAATGGGTTGATTCTTGGGAATGGCCGTCAACAGTCAACATACTGTATAAGTTTTATAACCGAAATCAATCACACCTAGTGAAGCCAACAATGAAAAGAAGATGGTACTCTCATGCAGTTGAACAGAGGAGTACACCAGTGCAACACTCCTACACCTGAAAGGTGGAGTTCAGAAATAATTTCCAGATGGTTGTCTCTCCTTTCAGCTGACATAGGGGGGAAATGTTAATGAAA
Organism: Pinus albicaulis; assembly: GCA_034641835.2. NCBI lineage: Eukaryota > Viridiplantae > Streptophyta > Pinopsida > Pinales > Pinaceae > Pinus > Pinus albicaulis. Next base: position 12,211 of record JAXQQM020075614.1, on the reverse strand, counting down.
TTGACGGTGGTTTCCAGATTGAAAGTATCAACAACATCATCAAAGTATCCAGTGGGCATCTTCATCAGCGAGTGGGCATCAACAAATTCACTAGTGGGTGGTCGACAGCAAAAGCAGTAGTGAGAAGTTTTCGACAACTGAAGTGAGCAGTTTACAAAAGCATAAAAAAACAACAGTGAGTTATTGTTTAGTCAATTTAGTGTCCTAAATTGATAGCATAAATTATCGACCAGGGCTAATAAACTGATGAAGTGTACTTGCACTATATGGTGCCTAAGTATCCCTTTTCTTATTTCATTGTTTTCAGTGTTTTATTGATGTTTTGGGTTTTGTTATGTTTGAGTTGTAGTATGCTACTCTATGCACAGAAGATGAAGTTAAATCTATGTCAAAAAGGAAGAGAAAGGAAATATTAGAATTAAAATAGAGTTTAGTTACAAGTTCTTTCCCTAATTAGAAAATGATGAAAACAGAGAGTCCTAATCCATGGATATTATACCTTGCAAATGAACATTCATAAAAAATGAAAGGTAACTCAAAACACTACAACTCAATCTGATTCATTTAGTTAGAGATTTTTTGGAATATCTTGTGAAAGAGATTAAATTCTAATGCAATGAGGATCTTCCTAAAACATAAAAGAAGTATTAAAACAAACAGTAACTTAGATCATTACAATGAAATATCATTCATATGATAGAGGTGTATTGGAATAGCTTGAGAAAAATATTACTATAATGTAATAAGGATCTCTTATGAAATGTTGAAACAACTTATGACATTAGAACTAGATCTCATTCATGAGCTAGAGATTTGTTGGAAGAGTTTATTGAAAGAGATTAGGCATAATGTGATAAGGATCTTCTATAAAACAAACAATCAGTAACCCACAGTATTACAACTAAGTCTTATTCATGAATTAGAGGTTTATTGGAATAGCTTGAGAAGAAGACTGTTTGTAATAAGATGATGATCTTCTATCTAATTGCAGAACAGAAAATGCTAATAACTCAAAATAGTACAACCAAATCTCATTCATATAGTAGTGATATATTGGAAGAGTTTGAGAAAGAGAATCGCTGTAAGATAATGAGGATCTTCTTAATCTAAATGACATAAACTAAAATGCTAGTAACTCAGAATATTACAATTAAATCCCAGATATATTGGAAAAGCTTGAGAAAAAGACTGACTGTAATCATGAGGATCTTTTATCTAAGAAAATGACACGAAACATAATGCTAAGAGATGTAATTCCAGAAAGCAGTCTAAGTAAGGAAATATGACAAAACATAATTGAAAACTACTTATCTAGAAAACATGTAAAGCTTCCTCGAATAGCAGGGGCCCTCTGCTATCAATTCAGCATTAATCCTTTAACTCCTCAAGGTTGTTTTCAGAACAACATCAAATTTTTACTCTTTCTATTATCAAAATGCTCGAAAAACAGAGTATCACATGAATGATAAAATATGTATCAAACTTGTTCATCTCAGAATTAATGAGCTGAATTTATATGAAATTACATAACTAACATTGAATAAAAGTAGGTACATGTGTAGTTTTAAAGTTAAAATCAAAATAGAACTCTTTTAGGATTCCTGATTCCTGTAGAAGACAACTTGCTTGACTGTTTCTTTGACCACGTACATAGGCACCTTCAACTTTCGATCCAGTCTTTGTGGAAGGGAACGAATGATGTAGGAAATATTTGGAATCCATCTATGTGTGCATTTTCTCCATATGACACCTATAACATATGTAAACACCAAAACAGCTACGGAATGCTTGATTGGCTACAGAATGACTGCATTTTGTAGCTAAAACTGTTCAAAAATCATTAAGACGACAAAATCACAAAATTACAATAAGTTAATCATTGTATGCAACCTTTAAGTAATCTTAGTCATTCTCATTGAGTTTTAGGTTTATGAAATGATAAAGGAATGATGAAATGAAGTGAAGTTTGGCAAAGGAGAAGACAATTTCAGGGCTCAACATACCCCCACTGCAAAACTCTTGCATGTCCTCATGCAATTTCATCATAACTTTATTCCATTTGCACTGATACTTCTGCAAGAACATCCAGCCTCCTTTTTTTGCTTCTTATGGTAGTCAATGCCATTCTGGTTTCCTCATAAATGATTTGAACCTAAGATCAATGAGTGCCCTATTCAATTTCTTGTTTCTCTTCTTTAGCTTCCTGTTTGCCTTATATAGTGCTTTCATTTGCTGAGAGAGAGTGTTGTTCATGCTACCCTTCAATTTGACTTGATCTCTTAAGATTTCATTTTCATTCTTGATATGGTTATTCAGTATCTCCAATTCATAATTGTCTCATTTCAAAATTTCTATTGGAGGTTCTTGTGGACTGAGAGATCTTTCTTGATTTTCTGAGGCCCTTTTTTCTAGTGACTCCACATAGTCATAAATATGTTGTTGAGCTAGATCTATATCTGGGGTTCTTCTGTTAGGGTTTCTTTCATACTGGTGTAAAGGAGATCTATCAACTGGTGACTGGATTGGAGTTTCTTCTTCTTCAATATTTATAACTCCTGTTTCATTATTCCCTGTCTTTCTCATTATGCCTTTTAATCTAGAGCTTCTCCTCAATTTAGGTGGATTTTCATCTTTTTCCTCAGCACATTCACTTGTTAATTTCTCTTTTATTTTAACCATGATTTGTCTTTTGATCTTTGTCAACTTTTCAGAGAGTACTTCTTTACTATCTTCCTGTGTTGATGTATTAGGTTTGATCTCAACAGATTTAACAATTTTTCCCCTCCTACTTCTTCTTACAGGTTCTTCTTTAGATAGTGTTTCTTCTGGTTCTTCAAAATGGTTTCTTAGGAGGAATTCATCCCAACTATCTCCTACTTTCTTCAAATGAAACTCAATTAATATTTTAATTAGGTCATGATGATGCAAAGTAGTTTCTAGGAATTGAAGTCTTTTCTGAACATTAGAGGCCATCCTTTTCAAACTATTAAGTAGGAAGAAGGGTAGATTTATTTCATCCTCTAAGAAATTCATCATCAGTCTAATATGATAGACATACAAAGTGCCAAATATACCCTCACAGGTTATGAATTTTTGTAAAATCAACAACACATTCCTCCATTTATTTTTCAAATCTGTACTAGGAATACCTTTTCTAAACACTGAAATGTCCATACCTGGTTTTTTTAGCATTTGTTTCCAGGTTTCATTATGGAACTCTTTGTTTTTGAACCAACGTTCACCCTGTTGTGGTAATTTTGTGGCCTTAGCTATGAATTATTCCGTGATGGTTAACTTAATATCCCCAATTTCTACCTCTGATCCATCGAATGACCTTGCAAATGACTTCGTGACTTCTTTGTGGAATCTATTGAACTTCTTTATAAAACTCAGCCATACCTACTGTAATAATCCCTTAACCTGAGGGTATGCTTTTAAATATTTGGTCCCAATTGACTCTGATCTCACAATAAGCCCCATTTCTCTCCTTGATACAAATTGCTTCCTTTCTTTGAATTATATCCACTGCTCTGTTTCTGCTTTCCTGTCTGAAGAAAGAGTAGCTGTGGAAGTTTTTTTCACCCTTAAAATGACTTCTCTGCAGATGAAAACTAGCTACGGAATGAAATGGTAGTGAGTGGATATGGATAAATGAATAAGGTAGTGGTGAATCATGAAAATGAATGGGTTAAGATTTTGATATGGGATAAAAGACCGCGAAGAGATCTTATGATGATTTTCAAAATTCATCAATAAATGATATAATTCAAGGATATGACCTAATAGGTCACATCAAAGTTTTGTCCGTTAATCTTAATGATGAATTGTTATGGAGCGAAATGTAAGGGATTTGGTCTTTCTATGATAGACAAGGATCAATTTGAATGATAAAATAACTTTAGGAAACATATGATTTAACTATACTATATCTTTTATGTTTTGCTATCAAAATAATTTCATACAGTTTACCTTAGTCTTTTTTATTTTTTCTACTTTGTTGTACTTGTTTTTCATCTGAAGAATATTGATATTTTAAGATCCATCATATTCTTTGGCTCATCCTTTGTTTATTGAAGCAGGTTTGCAAGGTCAAATTAGCTGCAAAACAAGATTGGCTACAAAACAGGTAGCTATAGAATGTACCTGTAAAAACTCAGAAATATGGAATGGAATGGAATGAAACATAGATGAAGTGAAATATAGAATGGAATGAGATGGATCATGGAACATGAAATGGAATGACGTATGAATTGAAATATGAAAAGTGAATCTGCAACTTATGATTTTATGATACTTCATTGCAGAAAAAGAATCAATTTTGAAATTTTAAAGTGTCAGAAGAATTCTGATTTCCACCTTATACCTTCTGTATAAACATGCCAATCAATGATTGGTTTTCATATTTATACTTTTATTTATTTATTTATTTATTTTTCTATATTATATATATATATATATATTTTCAGATAATTGAAGAAAATATAATTAAGTTAGTGAAGAAGAAGAATTCTTCTTCACTAACTTCATACCAATGTTATCTTGGAATTTCTTGACAAATTCCTCTCTTGAAAGTGGCTTATGATAAAATTTCAATCTGTGTCCATTTACAAGAAAGGATACCTTTCCCTTATCTATTGCCCTGATTTTTATTGTTCCATTTTCAAAGATTTTCACAATTCCATATGGCCCAAGCCAATGAGTTTGGAATTTACCTTGAAAATCCTTGAATTTTGAATCAAATAAGAGAGCCCAGTCACCTTCTTTAAATTTCTTTTGTTTGATGTACTTATCATGCCATCTAGTCCTTTGCTGTTGGACTCTGCTTGTTCTCTGGACTGCATCTTATTTGATCTCATCCAATTCATTAATCTGCTCCAATTTGTGTTTTTGTGCTTATGTTAGATCAAGTCCTAACTGGACTGTCATTTTGAAAGTTTGGATCTGAAACTCTATGGGAAACAAGACTTGTTTTCCATAAACAAGTTCATAAGGGGTGTGTCCTGTTGTGTTTCTCCATGTAGTTCTGTAGGCCCATAAGGCTTCAGGAAGCCTTTCTGCCCAATCTCTTCTATGTAAATGAACAGTCTTTGTTAGGATCCCTTCAATGACCTTATTGGTAGATTCCACTTGGCCATTTGCTTGTGGATGGTAGGGAGTAGATTTCTCGTATATGATTTTGTACTTCTTTACCATTTTCTCCATCATCTTTGATGTGAATTGAGCTCCTTGATCTGTAAAAATTTCTCTTGGGACACCAAAACAAGTAAAAAAATCCCCAAAATGAAAATTAACTATAGATGCTTCAGTAGAAGAAAGTAACGATTTGGCCTCTACCCATTTGGTAACATAATCAGTGCAAACTAATATATATTTCTTTTTTTTTGATGGAGGATTAATAGGTCCTACAAAATCCAAAGCCCATTTCTCAAAAGGTTCAACATGTACCTGAGGTTGCAATGGCATCTCACCTAAAGGGGAAGGTTTCCCTACCCTTTGGCAATTGTCACACCTTTTGACATACTCTTTAGCATATTTAAAGAGGGATGGCCAATAATATTCTAGGTGAAGGATCTTATAAGCTGTCCTCTTATCAAAAAAGTGTCCACCATAAGGTTCATCATGACATGCCTTGAGAATCTCAGGCATCTCATCTTCTCGAACACATATTCTGATAATAAATTCTGGACTTGTTTTGTATAACTCATTAGCAATCCATGAATATTTTGCATTGTCAAAAATGATTTTTCTTTTATCTCTTGCATTCATAATTGAAGGAAATTTCCCTGAAACTAGATAATTGGCAATGTCAGCAAACCAGGGAGTTTGAGTAGTAATTGCAAAGAGATATTCATTAGGGAATTGATCTTCAAATGGAGTGTTGTCTTTAATGTTTTGGAGTCTAGATAGGAAATCAACTACTGTATTTTTTTTCTGGGCCTATGTAGAATGGTGATGTTAAATTCTTGCAAAAGCAATAACCATCTTGTGACTCTGCCATTAGTAATTGATTTGTTCATTAAATACCTAATTGCAGAGTGATTTGTGTGGACAAAGGTTTCATAGCCTTTTATATAGTGTCTGAATTTATTTATGGCATGAATAACAGCTAAGAACTTTTTTTTAGTTACAATATAATTCAACTCTAAAGGAGTCAAATTTTTACTTGTATAGTAGATGGCATAAGGAATGAGGTCTTTTTGTCCCAGTACAGCTCTTAAAGCTGTATCTGAGGCATCTGTTGAGATGTGAAAAGGTAATTTCCAGTTAGTTCCCCTTAAAATAGGTGCTTCAGAGATTTTTGTTTTAAGGGTTTCAAAGGCTAACAAATAGTCAGGATTCCAATTGAATTCACAGTCCTTGGTAAGTAGTTTAAAAAGTGGAGATGATATCTTGGTGAAGTTCTCTATAAATCTTTTGTAATATCCTGTAAATCCTAGAAAACTCCTAACATCTTTCTGACAACTTGGAACTGACATTCTATAGATGACTTCAACCTTTGACTCATCAAATCTAATCCCATCTCCTGAAATATGATGTCCTAAGACAATACCTTCAGTGAACATCATGAAACATTTTTCATGACTTAATGAAAGGTTTTCCTCTTTACATATTTTTAGAAAATTTTCCAAGTTTGCTAAGGCTTCTTCAAATGTGTTTCCATAGATTGTGAAGTCATCCATGTATACTTCTACACAGTCATGTGTTAGATCTGAAAATATTCCCAATACTGCCCTTTGGAATGTTGCAGGTGCATTGCATAATCCAAAAGGTAATACTCGGTAGGCATAGGTATCCCAAGGACAGGTAAATGTGGTTTTATCTTGATCCTCAAGTGCAACTTGAATTTGGTTGTAACCACTGAAACCATCCAAAAATGAAAAGCACTTTTGCCTGCTAATGTATTTGACACCTGATCTATGAAGGGTAAGAGAAAATGGTCTTTACAAGTAGCTTTGTTTAATTCTCGATAATAAATGCATACCCTACATGTACCATTCTTCTTGGGTACAATAACCAAAGGGGAAACCCACTGACTATCTGAAATGGGATAAATAAAGTTGACATTTAACAATTTCTGTAACTCTTCTTTAACAATCTCCCTAAGGTTTGGATTCATCCTTCTCTGAGGTTGTCTGATTGGTTTACAATTTTCCTCTATATAGATATGATGAGTGCAAGTCTTAGGGTTTATCCCTTTCATGTCAGTGTACTCCCATGCATATGCAGAAGAATGTCTCTGTAATATTTTGACTAGGTTTTCTTGTTGAAATTTCTCTAGGTTTTTGTTTATGTTTACGGTTTTTCCTGGAAATATTTCAATTGTAGAGCTGCAAAATTATTCCATGGAGTAAAGAGAATTGGTCTTGATGATAGGAACTCAATGTTGGATTCTTCTTGAAATTGTTCATGTTTGTATTCTGAAGAAGATTCATGATTTTCCAAGGCATTCAGAATCTGACTATCTTCACTAATTTCTAAAATAGTGAAGAGAGGTTGTATATCTTCTTCGTCATCAAGCCATTGAGTATCATCTAATTCTGTGATTGTTCTTGCTGGAGGATACAAGGTGAATTTCTTGGTTGAACTTCCATCATAGATGTACATATCACCAGATCTACAACTAATGAAAGCATCAGTTGTAGCTAACCAAGGTCTTCCTAATATAATAGGATGTCCTCCTAGATCATTTTTAGGAGTTAGGATCATGAAATCCACAGGATACTCTCAAGAATCTAAGGAAAATGGAATGTATTCTAATACCCCATCTGGTTTGATTACAAATCTATCTGCTAATTGTAATAGTTGGGGTGTAAAAAGAAGATTAGGAAGTTTTAGTTTTTCCATGATTTGCCTACTCATGATATTGATTGCTGCTCCTAGATCAATAAGTGTGTTTGGGATTTCTATTCCATTGATATGTATCTTAGCAACTGGATTTCTGGGATCTAGATATTTTGGAATGTCAATCCTTCCCATCATTATGTCTGTTATTTTTCCTACCAGTTGTATTTTCTTTATCTCTTTTATTCTTTTTCCTGTTTTTTTCATACTCAACTCTTTTATTGTCTTTCCTAGAATTGGGATTTCCTTGATGGCTTGTAATAATGGAATCTTGATACAAACATTTCTTAACTCATCTAGGAAATCATAGTTAGGCATCATAATTTGTTTCTCTACACCTCTTTCAATTTGTAATCTCTCAGGAAAAGGATGTGTAGTAGTAGATGTTGATGGCTGTTCTAACACAGGAGTTGAAATTATTGGTTCTTTCTGTTTTTCTTTTCCAATGTTTTGGTCTTGAAGAGATGTGTTTTCTTCAAAACTTTTGTTTACTTGTATAGAATCTTCCTCGGAATTTTTTTGTTCTTGTATAACTACAAAAGGTTTCTTTCTTTCAAGTATTCTTCCAGACCTAAGTTGAACATCATTAAGGTCTAAAGGAGTAATCAAATAAGTTGGAAATTGTTGACCTTCTATCATATAAGTATTCTGAGGGTTTTTATTGTTGGGGTTTGGTATTGGCTGGGCAGGCAACTAATTTTCTTTTTGAGGAAATCGTAATGGAAGTGGTGGATTTTGATTTTGATTTTGATGTTGGTTTTGATATTATGGATTCTGCTGAGGATTTTGTTGAGAAGGAAATTCTGAATATGTTGGATATGAGGGATAAGAGGGTGGATATTGATAATACTGGGAGAACCTTCCATAAGGATTTTGTGCTCCTTGAGCTCAAGGTTGAGATTGATTTTGAAATTGGGGCCAAGGTTGCTACCAAGAGTTCCAATTAAGTGAGGGTTGATTATACATTTGATTACTAAACGCTTGTGTTTGAGGTCCTTGCCAAGGTATTCTAGAGACAAAATTAAGAGATTCTATGGAATTTGTGGTTGTTTCTTCTTGAAAGACAACTTTAAGGCCAGGGGTTGAGGGACAATTCTTGGTCTCACTTTTTTCTGAACAAATTGCATAAGTCTCTATTACTTTTGCATCCAAAGGACACTCTCTTAAGGCATGCTTCTTCCTACATTTGGGACAAAATATTTATAAGGAATCAGTTTAAGCTTTCTGCTTGTTTTATAACTTAAGGGTGTCTATTTGCTCACAAAGACTCCCTAAAATGTTAGTTTTGAATTCATCAAGCATATTACCTATCTCTTCCCTACTTATTGTTCCAACTGCAGATTTAGTTGCCCTTGCAAGAGCAAGGTCTCTTGGTCCTTTTAGAATCTTAGATTTTCCTCTTGAAATATTAATACATAGTTCTGCTATATCAGGTAATGAAAGTTGATATATGTCTCATTTCCCCATCATATTAAGAATATCTATCCATTCATCCCTAATTGTCTTCAACAAAAGAGATTTCAAAGTATCTTGGTCCAAGTTTTCCATTTTTTCTCTCTTGATGTTATAGTTAAATATTTCCAAAAAATCTTCCAGATTTTCATCCTCTTTTTGTATCATCTTGAACACTTCCTCCTTATGGTTGACTAGTATACAGTAATCCAAATATCTGTCTAGAAATTATCTCCTCATTTCATCCCATGTCCTAATAAACCTAGTGATTAAACTCATAAACCATTTTAATGCTGCTCCTTTCAATGTTGAAGGGAACAATTTAAGTTTCTGAGCATCTTGTAGATAATCATAGGTTCTACATAGAACTTCAAATTCAAATAAGAAGGTCTCAAGATCTTCACTTTTTAGTCCATGAAAGTTTGGAAGAACAAAGGGTGAGATATTTTTCATAGTTGCATTACTCTCTTCATCTATTATAGGGAATCCAAAAGGACTTCCAGTTTCCCTTCTACCTCTTCCTCCTTCTGCATTTCCTCTTCCTCTACCTTCTTCTGTACCTCTACCTATTCCTCTATCTCCTCTTCTACCTCTACCTCCTCCAAATAGTTTTTTTTATCCATTAAAGACTTCTCCTTCCCCTTTTTCTTCCATGATAGACTCCTCTAAACTGATATAGAGTTCAGTTGGAAGAGCTAGTTGTTCCACTGGTTCTTCTATGAAGGTTATATTGAAGAAATAGTCCTCTTCTTCCGCTTCACTAGGGATTTGTATTTCTTCTGCTGGAATATATTTCCCTGTGGAAGTGAAAAAGGTTATCCCTTCTGTAGGAGTCCTTGGATCTTCTTCCTCTAGAATTTATTCAGTGGATGAAGTGGGAGATCTTCCTGATGGGATATCTAATCTTGAGACTTCTGGAACCCTATGACCAGTATAGTATGGAATGTGGGTTTGAGTTGGATGTGTGCTACTTCTTGGCCTTGGTGGGTTGAGTGGATTTGTGGGAATTAAGCTTCTACCTCTTACAAATTTACCCCTAGAATCTCTTTCTCTATGCATATCATTGTTTTTGGGAAATAGGAAATAAGGCTACCCAGTTACACTTCCCCGGCAATGATGCCAAAATTTTTAGTCAATTTAGTGTCCTAAATTGATAGCATAAATTATCGACCAGAGCTAGTAAACTGATGAAGGGTAATGCACTATATGTGCCTAACTATCCTTTTTCTTAATTCATTTTTTTCAGTGTTTTATTGATCTTTTGGGTGTTTTTTCATTTTAGATTTCTAATATGTTACTCTATGCTAAGAAAATGAAATTAAATCTATGTGAAAGAGGAAAAAGGAAATGTTAATAAATGCATTAAAATAGAGTTTGATTGCAACATCTATTCCTAACTAGGAAATGATAAAACAAAAAATCCTATTCCATGGATATTACAGCTGCTAAATGAACATTCATGAAATGTAAAGTAACTCAAAACACTATAACTTAATCTGATTCATTTTAGTTAGAGATTGTTGGAAGAGCTTGTGAAAAAAATTAATTCTAATGCAATGAGGATATTCTAAAATTGAAACAAATAGTAACTCATGAAATTACAGTGGAATCTCATTCATTTGTTAGAGGTTTATTGGACTAACTTGAGAAAAAGATTACTATAATGTAATAAGGATCTCCTATGAAATGTTGAAACAACTTATGAGATTACAACTAGATCTCATTCATGAGTTAGAGGTTTATTGGAAGAGATTTTTGAAAGATATTAAGGATAATGTGATAAGGATCTTCTATAAAACAAATAATCAGTAATCCATAGTATTACTACTAAGTCTTATTCATGACTTAGAGGTTTTTTGGAAGAGCTTTTGAAAAATATTGTTTGCAATAAGATGAGGATCTTATATCTATTTAAAGAACATAAAATGCTAATAACTCAAAATAGTACAACTAAATCTCATTCATATAGTAGTGATATATTGGAAGAGCTTGAGAAATAGAATAGCTATAAGATAATGAGGATCTTCTTAATCTAAATAACAGAAACTAAAATGCTAATAACTCAGAATATTACAATTAAATACCATTCATTTAATAGAGATATATTGGGAGAGCTTGAGAAAAAGACTAACTATAATATCATGAGGATCTTTTATCTAAGCAAATGACATGAAACATAATGCTAAAAGATATGATTTCAAGAAATAGTCTAAGAAAGGAAATATGAAAAAACAGAATTGAAAACTACTTATCTAGAAAGAATGTAAAGCCTCCTCGAATAGCAGGGGCCCTCTGCTATCAATTCGGCATTAAATATTTAACTCCTCAAGGTTTTATTCAGAACAACATCAAATTTATACTCCTATTATCAAAATGCTTGAAAATAGAGTATCACTGTAATGATAAAATATGTATCAACTTGTCCCTCTCGGAATTACTGAGCTTAATTTATATGCAATTACATAACCAACATTGAGAAAAAGTAGGTACAGGTGTAGTTTTAAAGTTAAAATAAAAATAGAACTCTTTTAGGATTCCTGATTCTGTGAGAACAACTTTATTGACTTTTTCTTTGACCACGTACATAGGCACCTCAGTGGTAGTTCGAGTCTTCGTGGAAGGGAAGAAAGATGTGGAAAGATTTGGAATCCACGTATGTGTTCCTTTTCTCCGGATGAAACATGTAACATGTGTAAACACCAAAATAGCTATGGAACACTTGACTAGCTACGGAATAATTGCATTAACTGCTTCAAAAGCTGTTCAAAAATCATTAAGACAACAAAATCGCAAAAATTACAATAAGTTAATCATTGTATGCAACCTTTAAGTAATATTAGTCATTCTCATTGAGTTTTAGGTTTATGAAAGGATAAAGGAATGATGAAATGAAGTGAATTTTGGCAAAAGAGAAGAC